>PVHY01019970.1:0-26418 GCA_004024945.1 Uropsilus gracilis | reverse complement strand
TCGGTGGCCACATGGCCAAGCTCACATGGCTCACATCTTTACAAGATGGCCGATTCCCATCTCTCCTCCACTGAACCTCTCTCTCTATCCAGTCTCCATATTCGAATCTGCATCCCCCCCCTTTGTTTGCACACCCTTTATATACCCTGATTTCCCGCCTTCCAGGAAATCTGTTTCACCTAGACTATTTCACTTCTTTTTTCCCCCTGCATCCCCCTGAAGGGAAATTCCAGCTAAGGTCATTCCCCCATTTTAACATTACCTGTCCTTAAAATCTGCAATCTTAAACAAAAGACAATAAGGGAGAAGAAGCGCACCCTATCACACTGAGTGCACTGCCCTCTCTCAGAGCTCCAGAGCAGGATGCATGGTACCCTTTGAAATGTCCCTTACCACTCTGCATGGCAACTCTGAACTGGTGCATCACGAGTTCCACCAGGAAGGGAATTCTGCCTTGGATGTATTTACCAGCATGTCCCTACCTGTCCCTAGAAGTATTCCCAGGAATGCCCTTTCCATGGCACTTAGTCCATGGTTTACTAAGTGACCCCTAGTTCAGACAGCACCTTCTCAGTGTATTTTAAACTTAAAGTTATGAGCAGAGCTTCTAAAATTTCCATAAACATTTTCCTGTGATATAAATGCTTTATATATATAAAGGCTTGTTATTTTTCTTTGTAGTTTTTTTTTTTAATCTTCAAAAACACATGAGGCTGCATAATAATTTTCCTATTCATTTGGTCTTAAATTGGTTTTACATTAAAAAAGCTAAATATTCATAAAACAATACATTCTTTCTCTTTAGTTCTAAGAATGAATCATAGAGTAGCTGCCCAGGGTTGCTCCCTGAACATGGTCCCTACTTCAACCTACCTAGAAAATCCCACATCACCATCCCTTTTAAAGGTGTGGCCAGGCTCAAGGGGAGGGGACATATATACCACCACTTGATGGCAGTGGTAAGGTATTTGTGGCTATTTTATTTCATAAAAATATTAAATTATTTATTGATTATGCAAGATGATGGATGGTATACAACCTCGGTTCCCATCTGTGACTTTATCTGGTGTCATAATTCAATTTAGATACATTGTATACGATGTGCCATCAATCATTAATAACCAAATAAACTCCATGACTCTGCTTGGGAGACCCTTTTAGTGGTGAACTCCAAATCACAATATAGTAACTGTCTGATCAGCAACACTACACTTTTTAAAACAAGGGCTTCTCTGCCTTAGCAACTTATAAATAAATGGAACCTGGCACCACCCTGAAGGAATTCCAACTTCACACTGTTGGGATAGTTTACTAAGATGAATTCAGAGTATACTGACTGTACACAGCATATTTTTTAAAGGACACATTTATTCTACATCATGATCAGACAATTACATTTAGCAATCACCAGCATGGGTACCAAAAAAAAAAAAATCTACATTTAAACCCTTTATTGGAATGCTTTACACTTTTTGCAAAACAGAAGCTAAAATTAGCTGTTGTACAATTATTCACAAATACAGTCCTTGAGCTTTTTCCCCATATACAGGAGCATTATCTAAAACATGTCTTCTTCGTGGCAATGAGGCCCTGCCAGCACCCCTATGTCTAGCTGAGTTCACAAATCTGTTGTAACCTGCAGCTCCCTGTCACTTCCCTGGCTCTGCTCTGCAGCTAAGCTTCATTTCCTGGCAGCTAATTAAAGCCTTCTGCCAACTGCCACAGCTGTTGCCGCTGCTGGCACTACCACAGCCATGTTGGCTTCGTGGTTTGGGAAGTATTAACTAGCCTTCACTGCCACAGGGAGTCTGCTCCAAAATTTCCTCCTTTTATGGTCCAAACTGTAATGCCAAAATTGTTAAGCTTCCACCACCTCCAGACCTGTTTCCCTCATCACCAAATCTATTACAGCCATCCCCACTGCCACCATGTCTGCCACCACGGCTGCTACCAAAGCCTAACTCTACTGCGGAAGTGTCTTCTGTGACCACAGTTGTCATTCCCACCCAAATCACTGCCATGACCTCCACCAGAGTTCACTTCAACCTCTTAGGTTGGACAAAACCCTGGTCATCTCTTATTCTGACAGGGTTTTCCTTTCTTCACAGTCGAGACCACTCACAGTGTGCTCTTTCTGAGTGACAATCTTGTTCGCAGAATCATGGTCATCAAAGGTCAGAAAAGCAAAGCCTCTCATCTTGCTGTTGCCTTGCACAGTCATGAGTACAATCACTTCAGTTTTCCCATACTGCTCAAAATTATCTCCTAGGGGATGGTCTCCAGTGTTTTCAACAATGACATCAACAAAAACCTTTTTTCCAGTTAAATGGGTCTTTGAGACTCTTCTCTTGACACAGCTCTCTGTGACTCCACAACTTTTCCTTCCCTATTGTGTGCCCTGGCCTCCAATGCTGCAGTGCCTCCTCCATGTGGTATCAGTGACACAGTCAAAACCTCTGGATTGCTGGGTGTTTGGATTTCCTTTGCACACAGACTGAGCAACCCCATTGGTAAGTATGGCTTCCCAGATTTGCAGTGGTTATTTCAAAGCTCAAACCTCTGATGAAAAGCTTCCACAGTGATTCTGGCTCCTTGTAAGTTCTGATTTAGACATGAGGGCTGTGGAAGGGGAGATTTTTATGATGCTTATTCAGCAGCACTCTTAGGCAGAGAGTATAGCAATATTTTAGAACAGTCACAATGATCCTTTCTTTACCGGCTATGTGTGTCCTGCACCCCAATTCTCTTCCTGTCTTTCCCTCATGGTACCTCCTGGAATGTGCCTTTAGCGCCAGAGGCGACTCTGCAGAACAGGAGACTCTAGGTCACTGGGTCTATCATACCTGCCCTTTACCACTGACTTGTGCTCCTCTGTCTCATTTAAGAAGCTATTATTTTGCATTTTTCATCATTCAGGTCCAAATCTAATCCAAGTCAGCAAGACTTGCCAGTTAAATCCCAAAAGGATCAGATGGTAAATGTAATCCTAAACGAATGCAAAAAAAAATTCATACCACCTGCCACTCCTGAAATTTTGAAATTATTTTTATGATTTTGCAAG
Organism: Uropsilus gracilis; assembly: GCA_004024945.1. Taxonomy (NCBI): domain Eukaryota; kingdom Metazoa; phylum Chordata; class Mammalia; order Eulipotyphla; family Talpidae; genus Uropsilus; species Uropsilus gracilis. Next base: position 23,357 of record PVHY01019970.1, on the reverse strand, counting down.
GAGAAATCCTTTAAGAAGTCCTCTATTTCGATAGGGAGCTGTGGCCCCCAGTACTGGTGGTGATGCATTAAAATAGCAGCTATTGTTTATTGGTTTGTGGAAACTTAGAGAAAGGAAGTTAAGCCTTCTCACAAGAATAGAGGATTAAAATAGTAGGGAGGGGACAGAGAAAAGGACCTGGAAAGAGACAAAAGACAGAACACAGAAGAGAAAGGAGAAGGAAGGTGTACAGAGAAGCAGCAGGGAGGCTGGAGGCCCCAGAACTGCCACTGCCATGTAGGGCAGCAGGGCAGGGAAGGAAATCAAGATGTGGGCTTCCATCCCCGGCCTGTGCCAGTGAGGAGCCTGGGGAAGCATGTTGGAGAAACTTGTGACCTGTGTGAACTGTCTTGGAAACATGGTACTTGAAAACTTGGTATAATTTTAAAACTGTGAAGCTTGGAAGTCTTCTGGAGAACTGAAGAGGGTTTGTTGTGTTGCCATTTCCAATGTGAGACATCTAAAGTGTTTGCTGTGTTGCTGAATCAAGTGAGTTTTGCTGATGCCATGCCACTTTGGAGTTGGAGCTGATAGAATGCCGGAGCTGTGCCTTTTGGAGAAGAATTGATGACACCATCCTTGTTTTCCTTGTTGGGTTTTAATTTCCTGGTTTTAAAGAAGGATCAAGGACTCTATCCTGCTACAACAGCATCTTGGCTCCTTCATCTGGCTTAAGGTGGGGCAGTAGCCATTTTGTGGACATACATGACTGCTGCAGCCATGTGCACTTGAGACTAGAGACTGGACAAAGGGGTTCCCTTGTACCCCTCAGTGACTCTTGTTTAATTCATCTTTTAATAAGTAAATTTGTTTTTGCCTTCCTCTTAAGGTTTATGTGGTCTTGCTACTGCATGTGCAGACTGGGAAGAACCTTGTGTGTGGCTGACTTTAAAAGGCCACCTGCTCCCCTTTGTAGGTTTGGTTAAGCACCCCATTTTGTTTGTTTTGTCACCCAATATCACTTTCCCTAGGGACTCAAGGGGCAAGCCACAAAATGGATTGGTGCTTCTGTTGCATTTACATCATACAGCATACTGTTGGCTGAAGGGGTGCTGTCTATCTTTAAGGGATGCCTGGGGTACCTGAATTACATGTTCATCTGGACTGTCTCTGATTCAAGATCAACTTGCTTACAGATTCTCAAATCTGGATACTTTCATTGAAGATGAACATCACATCTTAACCCAATTTAAGCATTTTAAATGCTTAAATTTTAGAATTATAAATGAGATGAGGGCAAATTCAAAGGCTGCTAAGTATAAGAAATTATTCAAGTGAGAATGATATATAATGAGTAGTTAAATATATAATAGATTCAGGACTAACACCACATGACCCATTGCCACCAGAATTAACATTTTCCTACAAATAATATTCATGCGGTCCCTTTTTTGAAGAAAAAATTTCAAAGTGCCTGTGAAATTATATTGTGAATTGTCTCTCTTTGACCATGTGTCAGTTGAGATCTTCCTGGGTTGGTTTATCCTTTTGTATTAAGTTCTTGCTAAGTCAAGGATTCTTGGCAGAATTAATTCTAATGCATTTTAATGTCATTCTTCATTGTTAGTCATCCTCAGAAAATTATAAATATTCCATGTTTGGCATTGCCAAGTGTTAGGCATCAAAGATCTATGTGAGAAATCTTTTCCTGATAATTGCTACAGAGGCTTCTGGTTTACTAACTTGCTGGGGTCTGTAGATTTATTGACTGAGAGCTAATTAAATTGTTGCCTGCTGCTTTTGAAATTCTGCCATAGAATCTTATCTGCTGTAAGTGCAGTCTTTGTGTGCCTCTTTATTGAATGAAACACTGACATTTTCCCTAAGGGCTTGCTAGGTGGGGGTAGGGAATGACTTCACAGAGGTAAAGGTCATATACTTACAAAAACTTAAACAGTTTAAAATTAAACTTGCTTTGTTCCCTTCTTTCCTTCGAGTTGAAATGGTATGTTTAAACATTTCCCTTCCAGAATTTCTCTGCATAGAGCCTTCATTTGGCTGTTATTCTGATTTCTTCTTAATAACTGACTTTCAGGGAAAATTTTAAAACCATGATTTTGATGCAGGATTATACACACATGAATCATGTGCGTAACCCCCTGAATACAGTTGTTGTTGTTGTTGTTGTTTTCAATTTAGAGTATGATTAAAGAAGCTTTTGAAGTAGAACTAACCACCTCTTGAACATAGTAAGTCTGTGTCATCCCTTCTCTAGGATTAGAACTGATCAAGAAGCCAAGCTGTGACCTAGAGCCATGTGTTGCCACACCAACCAGTGGTGTGATCTCTTTTTCAGTTATATTATTAGAGAGTACCTGCCATGACCCCCACTTCTCCTGATAATGATATCATTTAATCTTCTCTGCCTCAGTTTCCTCCTCAGAAATACGGTTATAGTCTCTGAACTCTCCCATAGGTTGACTGTGAAGATTAGGAAACCACATATTCACAAACTTTAAAAGAAGTAAAGGTTGGTTGGCACTGTTTATTTATGCTTCCATCACCATAATTATAGTAACAAAACACATTTATGCTGAGCTTTAGAGTTTACAGTTTTCACATCTGTCATCTCATTTCACCTCACATGAACGTAATCAAATCATGTATTATTTTTATGATACTGCTTTTAAGATGAGGAAATGGGGGCAAGAAAGGCTAAGAATTTTTCTCAAACAGTGATTAAGTGATAAAATCTGAACACAAATCGAGGTCTAGTGATTACAATCCTCCCAGCTTTCCCACCTCATGGTGCAGTTCCATAGGGTCATTGAATTGAGAACAATGCTGGAGGGGGTTTATCAGAAAAGATTTAGTCTGAGCCCTTAATTATATAGATGGGGGAAATTATGCCCAGAAAAAATAGTTTTTCCAAGATCACAAACTTTAAAGAAAAGCTGATTTTCTTGATGACCATGTAATAATCTTCTGTTTCTATGTCTATCATCAACCATAGACTCTCTGGTAAAGCACTGAGAATGTAGCCATCACACACTCCCACAGGAAGAATAATGTTTCCTTTAAGCAACTTGAGAATTTTAATATCCTTGTTTTTCTGCAAGCCAACTGCTGTGAAATTATTATAAAAGGTAGATGATGTCCTTTCCATCAATGAGTTATTGTCATGCTGAGAGGGTCCCTCTAACTTTCCCTTTAGAGAAAAGGTTTCCATTTCATCTCCTAGTAAGTTCTCCCTTTCTCATGGGAGATGAGAGCTCCATGGGAGTTGCCCTGCCTGTCTGTGATTACTCCAGTGCTGCCATAAGGTGTGGCTCAAACACAGTGAGGTCATTTCTCACAAGTGGCTTTTGGCAGCATAGAGGAGCAAGGACGTGTTGTAGCATATTTCACCTTGTAGTCTTAGGAGAGTGAGTGCGTGCGGTTTAGCAGTGCTAACTGGCTTAAGTACCTCACAACTATCAAAGAGCCGACTTTATAGAAAGAAGAGGAGCCACCTTTTGTGTGAAGTCAGCTCTTCAAACCTTGTCCTTTGTTACAGGAAATATAGAGAGGAAGCAAAGTTGAGAGCAAGTGTTTATGATGGGTACAGAGTGATTTGAAGACAGGAAATATGTCTATCATCATACTTCATGGGGTGCTCTAATTGCTCATAGGGAAAAAACATTTCTGGAAAGGGGTTCTTCATCCAACTAGTCAGGCTACTCTCTCTTCTGACTCATGGGCACCACATTTCTGAAAGGCTATTGCTGGTTCTTAAAAACGATGTAATTTTTCCAACGGAGAGCCTTCACATACAACATCATTTCACCTGTAACCCTCCTCCCAAGCCTGGCTGTATCTCATGTTCATCCAAAATGTTTTCTACCACTCTATTGAAGGGTAAACCATCCCAAGATTTGCAAACAGGTCTTCCAATGAAGTGCCACATCCCATTCCTTAACTCAGTACATATACCCCATTTTGCCTAAGTGTTTTTGAAATTGAAGTCTTTATGTTCTCCCATCACTCTGATGTTGATTATTCTACTAGCTCAAGAAATCCTTGAAGGAAAGGGAGGCATTTCCTCCTTCCTTGAACAGTAACTAGAATAGATTCCCAAGTCCTGTTTTTCTTTATATCCTTAAATCTGATAATTTTATTCAATTCTTTTCTAGCATGAGTGTGTTTAAGTTGCTTATTTGTTGTTGCAATAGACATTGTGTTATGGGTAAAAGATAGACTTTTTAACTATAACCAATAACTCAAAATATCCTCTTTTTCCAGCTTTAACCTAAATGCATGCTGCAGGCTAAACCACCTTTCGGTTTTTTTTTTTTTTTACTAACCCTTTCTTTTTTGTTATGCAAATGCCAGCCACCAGCTTCTCTCAGCTCCCAGTTCATCACAGAGAAAAAAGTTAGACTTGCATTTTGAACTCACAATGCTAGTAACTTTTACAACTCATGCAGTTTAATGTAACTTTTACAACTCCTGCAGTCTAAAGATTTTCAAACTTGTGAGTTCTTTCCACCATTCCCAGCCTTTTCACTAAAATTCCAAGTCAGGACAAGACTCTTAGAGTGCAGACTAATTTATTACTAAACAAAGTGAATTCTTATTTACCACAGAAAGAAATATATAAGAAAAACATCAATTACTCCAACATTGTCCAAAACCTTTCTCAACATTGTCCAAACTCCTTCCCCCAGATTGTCCAAAACCCTTAGTTCTTTAGTCCTGTTAACCTCACCACTTGTCCAGTCCTTCAGAGTTCATTTACACATGCTCCAAGAGTAGACATTTTCCTTTGGTGTGTTCCAGTTCTTCCAAGCAGGCAGTTGAGAGTGTGATGCTGTCTTCTCCTTATAGTAGAAAGAAACTCCATAATACAGGAACCAACAAAGTTCATTTTCTTCTCAGGCCTGACTTTCATGGCCTCCAGAAACGTACGAGACAAACTACAACAGTGTTTAAATCTCTAACCTCTTTAGCTTTCAGCAGGCACTTTCAGCTTAGGCTTACTAACAGTCATGTTACCAGCCTGGGGCAAAGCCCGAGCTTGAGGCCCCCCTTCATGACCTCAGGTCCTCCATCTTTCCTCCCAAAATGGTGGAATCTCTTCCTTTGTCCCAGCTCTCCTTATATATTTCCTTATTTTCTTTTCCCACCCTTCCTTGAACAGTCTTGTGAGTTATGACATTACAATGAAAAAACCTGTTTTACTTCTCTTCCCCCTTGTATCTTTCTGAAAGGAAATTCTGATTAAGGCCATTCTCATATTTTGGGTGTCCTTCTTAAAATTTGCAATCCTAAAATGGCACCCAGGGGGAAGGTACCCCCTACCAATTGTCTCTCCTGCTAGACTTTCAGGCTCAAGAATCTAGGAAATATTCTACACTCAAATCCAGTGTCTAGATGGTGTGCATGTCCAAAATGCTGAGTGAATATATTAGGTTTGGTCAACTAGATGTATAATTTAAGATCACTACTAAGAAGTTGTGTTTAACTGAGAAATTTAGAAAAAAAATTAACAAGGTGAAATTAAAGTGTAAATTAAAAGCATAACTCATGTTCTAAATTAGCAAATTAACTGACTAACATTTGTATCAGTAGTACAATCCCAGTGTCAGGAGAAGTCTCTTTTATAAGCAAGCTAAAACTAATTTAAATCTACTCTGTGGACAGTGATCACTCTGGTCCTTCCAAATTCCTCTGGATTTGAGCAAAGAGCCTGGCTCACAGTGTTTTTTTGATCACTTCTGGATCACCTTCCATGTGTGTCAAATCATTTAGTGTGCATGGAGATCTATACTGGCTGTGCTCACCACTCCTAATCCCTGCAAGCAATAAATTCACACCTTTAGATGTCTGCTCTTTCCTTTTGTAGCAGTTCAGCCCTCTCCTGCCAAATGAGGCTTTGGAAATTTTATCATCAAGCCTAACCTACTTTTCAAAGCATTTTTCTCAGGTGAAGATCATTTCATCCTTAATAGAAATTCTGGCATCTTTAAAGTAATTTATTATTTCACTTTGCTGCATTAAAGTCCACTTCATTATGAATAATAGGATTCACAGGAAGCTAAGGCAAATTAAGCTCCTCAGAGAGTGTATTGTAAGGATTCTATGAAATACAAAAAGAGCTGAATAACAGGCCTTGGGACAGTGTCTCATAGTCCAAAGACACAGTCTCTGAGCATTCAGATAATTCTCACAGGAGGGAAAATTCACCTGAGTTGGCAGTGTGGGACAGACCCAAACACAGGGTAGGTCTTTATCAACTTGAGCAGATAGATAATGAGAACCTCAGAGCACTTAGTTAATTTTATAGGCTTTAATGCTCTGAGGGAACAAGGAACACAAGCACCCCCAACCTGGGAAACTGGACCAATTGTAAGGCAAGCAGGCAAGCAGGTAAGGTCACGCAGTGGGGCTGGGAGACAAGCAGGCAAATGAGCCTCCCAGTCCCTCCACAAATCTTCACACTCCTTCTCTGGGCTCTCTCTGGTGTTCCCTCTCTGTCCTTCTCTTTTTGGCTTTATCTCTCACATTCTCCCCTGGCATTTTCTTTTTCCATGTTTTCCTCCCAGGGTGACAATGCCCCTTTATTGCCTCCTCCCAGGCCCAGGTGAATCCACTCACACATGTGCATGCCCACTGGGTCCAGGTGTGTGTAGTCATGGAAAGAGCGCAATACTACAGGTGCTGGGCATAGAAACTAATGGTGGCAAAGCCTGGACAATTCATTTATTCTACAGACATCACAGAAATGTTTGCGCTGTGATCTCTGAGTGAACCAGAAATCCACCCGGCCCATTGCCTCAAAAAGATGCTGTTCCTGTCACAGCACTTATGTATAAAGTCTTCAAATTTTCAAAAAATATCATCCTTGCTCACTTAAAAAAAAACAACCAAAAAACCTCTCCTGCTATTCAAGTAAGATACTGATGGGTGTGAAGAGAAGTAAATTCATTTTAACCAGTAGTGCCAAAAATTAATTGACTTTGAAACAAACATCTTAAAAACTTGACATTCTTACTCTGTCATTTTTAGGTATTTTTGTGTACCTACTATATACTTTCATTAAATGTGTCATAAACATTTAACCCCTACAAAATTTTGATGTAGCTCTTATTTTCATCATTTAGCGAATATGAATACTGAGGCTTGGGAAGTCAAGTGATTCATCTGAGATTTCATAACCAACAAATAACACTGACATTTGTCACTTACCTTTCAGGCTCCAAAGTCTAGGATCAAAGTGTCTTCCTACTATGGAAGCTAATTTTCTAAAAAATTCCTTTAAAAAACAATATGACCTAGCTAAAAACTTTTTTTTTTTTTTATAAGATTTCTTAACTGTTCTTTAACAACACAGATCAGTTCAAAGCTTTTCAAACCAAGGTGTAGATCCTCCGGGTTCCTTTTCAGGTGTGATTGCGCCATCTAGTGGTGATTTTGTTCATCGGCCAACTAAGAGAAGCTAATCGACATGTTTGAAAGAACACTTTATATACAAAGTATTATATAAATTAATAAAATTTCTTTCCTTATAGGACTTAATAAGTTTTCCCAGACAAAAATTTTGATTCCAAAGAATAAAAAAATGTTTTATGTTATTGAAATATTACTAAAATAAATGCACAGCCTTTAGAAATGACGTTGGTATATCCTCAAATATGTTGTCAAAGGCTTCTTAGAAAATGCCACTTTCTTATTTATTTTTTAAATTTTTTTTTTGAGACTAGGTCTCGCTCTTTTTGCCCGTGGAACCGCAGGCTCTCGTTGCCCGGGGTACCACAGACTCAAGCAATCCCCAGCCTCAGCTTCCCAGGTAGCTGGGATTACAGGCGCGTGCCACCATGCCCAGCTATTTTTTTGGAACTAGGTCTCGCTACAGGCCCCAGGCGGGACTCGAACTGCGATCCCTAGCCTCAGCCGCTTCATAGGCTGAAACTTACAGGCACGAGTCACCACGCCCGGCTGAAAATGTAACTTTCTAAAGCCACATCCAGGTGAGAACATGGATACTCCAAGATTCCAACTCCAAGATTCAGGCTGACGGTTAACAAATAGAAGAGTGGGAGTGAGGGGGTTAAAAAAAGTTATTCTGAAAGTTCTAACTAGATGGGGCAATGGTCCAACCATGGAAGAGACCAGATATTCACTACTGGCCTCCCTCTCACTGGCCCTTGGAGCTCCCTTAACCACATTTGCCAGAAAAGGAAAGACCTAGATGGGAGAGAAGCTTGAGAAACAACCTTTATTTCAAAAGCCTTTGGCCATATAGATTATTAATATTAAGATTAATGTTCTTAATTAAGATCTCAAAAAGTATCTTTTGAATTAACAGGTGTATTAAAATATTGCCACATGACAAAGAACATGTCAGTTGGAGTGAGAAGACCTGAGTGTTACATAAATACTTAGTTGGCATTTTCACTGCTGAGCTCTGGGCCCTCTTCCCAAGAGCACCTGAATTTCCCTCTGGTGAATTATCTCCTCCCTGTTAGAAGGGGGCGTTTCGGTAGAAGCCTGGTCCTCCCTCCCGTGTCCATGGTCATGTCTTTCTCTGTCCTCACCAGGACAACAGGGACCAGGCATGTAACCCAAGCTTGATGGAGACTCTCCCCTGGGATTTTGAAGTTTGAGCAATTTAAAGTCAGTAATGTTCTTCATCTTGAGGGAAAAACCTCCATTGCATAAGGTGTTAGTTATGACTTTTTCAAGATGCCCTTTAACAGGTTGAAAAGTTCCTTTATTCCTAGTGTGCTCAGTGTGTTCATCAAGAAAAAGTCACAGGTTTTTGTCACATACTTTTTCTTTATTTATTGTTTTTTGTACTTTACTCTGTTAATATGGTGCCTATTACATTAATCTACTTTCAGATGATAAACCAACCTTGCATTCATTCCCGGGATAAATTCATCTCATTTGGTCATGAACATAAATTTGTACTAAAGCTATATAATATGTACATGGAATACGAAAAGATTTTGACTTATGAGCATAGCACATACATCTGAACAGCAATCTAATTATTATACTGATCACTGGGTGCAGCTTTATCTTTTAACTGTGCTCACAGAAATTGGAGCACAGTTCAATTAATAATAAAATAATGGATCAAATTGCTATAAAGGTTTACATACTAAAATTATTTATTTAGTTTTTTATGTTTTTTACTTTCTAGATGTGAGATTTTCTAATTTAGGTAAGTTAAGCATAGCAAATCTCCATCAGTAAGTTGATTTGCCAACACTATATACTCTGTCAGACTGGATAGCAAAGAAGTGTGGGTGTCCATGTGTGTGTGAAACAGCTGAAGGGGATAAATGTTGAATGATGAAGTGCCAAGAGATATCAGCCTAGAATGATTTCATGCAAGAGGTGAAATTTAATCAGCATTTTGAAGGAAAAAGATACATGCTATAAAGGATCATTTATGTAGCGAGTTGAATCTGTGTTAATTTTCCTGACTGTTGATTTGGCAATGTGGCAAACCAAGTCACTTTGCAAGGACCCATCTGTTTGAGTATAAATACCAGAGAATCACCTTTTCTTAGCCTTCTTGAGGATGTCCATGTGCTCCAGCTGATTAACAGATTGTTAACATAATCTAGTGTGACTCAAGACATTTGAAAGCTGTTGTGCATGACCCATCCTAAGTGACAACCTGCTTCTTTGTCAATGATATAACCATGTATCTTGAAGAGCTTCCATTTCACAGACTCATTTGATTTCACTCTATGCCCATACTGGTGTCATTTATAATTTCAATTTAAAATGTCATACTTTACAATCTAAAAAGACATGAAAATGTTACTGTCATTTGCAGAAAAAGAGCTATCTTAGCTCCATTTGCTCTATTTCTCCAAAGAGTGTGTCCCAAGAATTCAACTGAAGCTTCAGATTTAAAAGATCTTGAAGTTACAGAGAAGGAAAAATAAATAAATAAGTACCTTATTAGTGTTTCAATGATAGCATTAGTATTATTTATCTTTTAAAAAAAAAGTGTCATAAACCAGAAAAACAAAGCAAGCAACCTGATCAAAGAACTAAAAAGATACTTTTTCAAAGAAGAAATGCAAATGACCAACAGGTATATGAAAAACTATTTAACATCACTAATTATCAGGGAATGCAAATCAAAACCACAATGAGATATCACTTCACACCAGTGAGAATGGCACATGTTTAAAAAACTGGTAACAACAGATACTGGTGAGGATGTGGACAAAAGAAACCTTCTCATACTGCTGGTGGTGTAAACTGGTCCAGCCATATGGAAAGCTGTGAGAAGTTTTGTCAGATCACTAAGAGTGATTCTACTATATGATCCAGCCATTCCACTCCTAGAATTCTACCCAAAGAACACAAATACACCATTTTGCTGCTGCATTTTTTGTTTGTTTGTTTTGTTTTTGAGATTAGGTCTCGCTATTTTTGCCTGTGAAACCGCAGGCTCATTGTTGCCTGGGGTACCACAGACACAAGCAATCCCCAGCCTCAGCTTCTCAGGTAGCTGGGATTACAGGTGCACACCACCACGCCCAGCTATTTTTTGGGGGACTAGGTCTCGCTACGTGCCCCCGACGGAACTTGAACCTCGATCCCTGGCCCCAGCCATGGCTTCCTAGGCTGCCACTTACAGGCATGTGCTACCATGCCCGGCTGAAAACACCATTTTGAAAGGAAGCTTGTATGCCTATGTGTAGTGCAGCACTATTTACAATAACTAAGATATGGAATCAACCCAAATGCCCCCAAATAGACGAATAGATCAAAAAGTTGCAGTACATTTATACAATGGTTATTACTCAACAATCAAAAAGGTAATCTTATGCCATCTGTGGCAACATGGATAAAGCTGGAAGGGATTATGCTAGCTGAAACAAATCAAAAGGGAAAAGATAAATATTTCACTTAAATGCAGAATATAAAAAACCCAAACAAAAGGTCAAAAAATATAAAACTTGTAAGTTGGCCATAGATCTGATGCATAGAGCAGGGGAGGGGGAAGATGGTAGATAAAAACAGGGAAGGGAAGCCCGGCGTGGTGGCGCATGCCTGTAATCCAACTGCTTGGAGGCAAGAGGCCAGGGATCACTTGAGTTTGTGATTTCGAGACTACCCCAGGCAATATAGCGAGACCTATGCAGGGTGTGGTGGCGAGCACCTGTAATCCCAGCTACCTCGGAGGCTGAAACTGGGGATTGTTTGAGTCTGTAGGATCAAGACTACCCTGGGCAACATAGCTAGACCTAGCCTTAAATACATACATACATACATACATACATACATACATACATACATACATACATAAATCAGGGGAAGGAAGAGCACAAGGGTATTTGGAGATGCTTCATGGGTAATATGGTGGTGGGACAGCTATACAAACTGCAGATATGGGGAGAAACAATTACTGTACAAAAATGAATAATTATGTTAGAAAATAAATAAGCTCATAAATAAATACAAGAAGGGTATCAGATGTCAGCATGGAATCTTTACAAGCAGGGCTTAAATAGAGACACTGAAGTCACAGCCAAATGTTTGGGGAGGGTATCTGGGCCAGCGTGTCACTGCGCGTTGTGTTTCTGATAAGAAAAACCACCTCTGGAGGATTTCCTCTCTTCTGGTCTGTCCATTATGCTGCTTGTTCGATTAGGAGCTCACCAGGTGCTGTGATTCCACCTGGCTTACGTGCTCTCCAACCTCTCACATCTGCCACTCCTCCTATGCTCGGCCTCCACGCTTTTCAAGTGCCGACTCTGCAGTTTGCGCTCACTGTTCTGACCAACACCAGCGTATCTGGAGCCATTTACTTGTGTGCAGCAGGCCTTGATCTGATCGGGCCGCAGGTGCTCTGACAGCCCCTTCACTTCATTAAAGTTAGCTCTTCTGCTCAGCAGTTTTATTCCTCAGCTTCTATTTTTACCAAATACTGTTAAAGCCTGCTGAAGAGAAAGTTCGAGCTCTCTGATTATAGTACACTTTGGAAAGTAAGCCTCCATATTTAACTCACCTGATTGTTCCCCTGACCCTTTCCTTCCAGCTCCCTTCCTTTTGTTTCTGCCATGGTGGTTTTATTGTTTCGATTTGGTTCTGGTTTCGGTTTGCCTTGGTAATACTTGAAAGTCAGTGATCATTTGTTTACAAAAGAACAGAAATACCTGCCTGATAAGATCTGGGTAGCGAGCTGGACAAGGTGAGCTGTGATGTAGCAATGAAGAGTCCAGGAACGTTTTCCTTGCCCGGTTCCTTGTCAGCACTGTGCGTTCTTCAGCCTGTCTGCATGTCATGTATAGATGCAGAAGGTGGAGATTGACATCCTCTTCTTAAATTTCAACATTCTATAAATCAAAACCATATTGTTGCAAACATCTAAGACCAGTCTTGGAAACTTAAAAGGTAACACTGAGAAAAGATCAGTCTAAGTCTACATTTCCAGACTCTCCACCCTCCTTCCTTCTTGCTCCCGGCCTGCCTACTAGCCAAGGTAAGTATTTTCCACATACTGCAGGTGTCCAGGGCAAGGGTCGGTGGACCCAGGCATGTTTTCTATGCTTCAGTGTGCAGAAGAATTATGCCTACTTTACTACAATGTACGTACCTTCTCAGTGGGCCTGGGATTCAGCATTTTTAATTGACAAGAGTTAATCTACTGGGCCAAGCACATCTTCTAGGTCTCTAGAAGAGTTATTGAGCACATCTGAAGATTGAATTCTCCAGAGTTCTCCAGAAACAAGGGCTGGTACAGGGACTCGGGTCGGGAGATGTTCTGTAGAGAGCAGAAAGCCCAGCCAGTCAGTCCCTGTACCTCTCCAGCAAAGGACTTCAGGTTAAAGAAGCAGGTGCTAAGGGATCTAAGGACACCCACGTGGGAGGCTGTCCTGGGTGCTTTCTGGACTGGGTTTCTCCTGGTAACATTTGAAAGTCAGTGTTCATATGTTTGTGGAACGAAAATACCTGCCTGATAAGTTCTGGGGAGAGATGCCAGCTGCAAGTGGCCTTCGGGAGACAGCAGAACCAGTGCCAAGCCACACTGGTGAATGAATCACTCCCAGCCTCTCTCCCCTGAGCCTTTCACCCCAGCTTGCATCTCTTCTCATCTGAAAAACAATCCAGCTCCTCCCTATCCGCCATAAAATGAATTTGCCGTCTTACTTACCTTTTCCTGTCATTTTACCACTTGCCATGAATTTTCAGCAACCTGACCTCTGTGGGGGTGGAGGCAACTGACTCCAATGAGTGGTAGGGGTTGAGGGAAAGGGGGCAGACTGGCTAAGAAGACCTGTGGCTTCTGTGGGAGCAAAATTGGCAAGTTAGATAGGAGAGAATTTTAATAAAGAGTTAAAGGGAATATGGGGAATGTCTAGGGTATAACTGGAGCAAAAGTAAAACTTAGGAATTCAAAATATGATTTAGAAAGTCAGCAGAGGACATGAGATGTATAGAAGTCACTGCTAGCATGAAACTGGGACTTGAGGGCAAGAAATGGAAGCATCTGAGAACAATGAGAAAGAAAATATGCACCAAGGGATAAAAATGAAGTACCTGGAGTTTTATTATAGGAATACTAGGAATTTCAGAGAGAGAATAAACACTGTACATACAAAAATTGATGTGCATATAAATATAAAAGGTTTTCCTAAGCCAAAGAGTTGTTCCTTATCGCCAGTTCCCAGGCAAAATGGGAAAAAAAGACATATACCTCGTCATACATTGTTGAAACTCCTGATTTGCATGGAGAAAATACAGAGTTTTAGACAGAGAAAGCAGATACTTTGGTAATAAGAGAATGTGGGCAAGCATTGATTTTTTTGCAGAATTTTGATAAAAAAGGACTATGATCTGGGAATCTTACATAGAAGTATATATAACATTCAAATATGAATTCAAAAAAATCTAAAATCTAAAAGTATTTTTAGATGTGCAAGAATTCAAAGGTTTATCATCTTTGTTTCATACCAAGAAAATTACACAAATTTTCAAAAAAAGTAAAAATCATTTCAAGTCAAATAAGAATGCAAGATATAGTGATGTGCATATGTATTAATGTGATATACAAAAGTGAAATCACTAATGTATAATGCATGAGTGTAATCAATATCTATTGTTTCTTCCTTTTCTTTTCCTCCTCTCAGCATTTACTTAATCATTATAAACTGGTATTTTGTAGCTTTTACTATCATCTAAAACTGCCTCTTAAATTTTGAGGTTGCACAGATTGTTACACCCTTGACCACTGGGAAGTTTCAGTTTTGTTCCTATGTCCTTTAGACATAGCCCCATCAACAGTTATTTGATCATGCCCTCATTTCTTACACTCAAGATCCTGCAGGTCCATCCTAGAATCAGTCATTGCTCAAAGATGTTGAGCAATGAAAGAAAATTCCTTTTATTGGAAAGTATTCAAAACAAAGATCTAGTTGCTAAGTATGTTTATTGCTCCTTAAGTGTTGTTATTTCTAAGTCCTGTCAGCTGACAAAACAAAGAAATATATGTGTATGCTAAACCTTATATGTACACGTAGCTGTAAATATTTCTATGTGTAACCATCTGCATCTGTGTGAAGCTAAAAAATGAGTTTATCATGATATCAATTCTCCAACTCTAAACCTAACTACCATATGAATTATGTTAGCCTGAAGTCCTCTTGCTTATCTGTAACTTCTCACTCCAGCAGTGAGAAACCTGGCTCGCACCATCTGCCATGTATTCACTTAATTATTTAGTTCCAATTTACATATATAGTACTTTTGACTTGTTAATCCAATGCAAACCTAAGTCTCTCTCTCTCCCCTACCTTGCTCTCAAAAGGCAAACAGGAAGTAATAATAAATAATAACTGGTAGGCCTAACTTCAACCATAGAAATAACTATATTAAATTGCAGTGATTTAAATGGCCAAGTTAAAAATCAAAAAATTGATGAAATTGATTTTTTAAAAAAGACTATATGCTGTCTGTAAGAAATTCTTTTTGAATATATTGGTATGAAAAGATAACAAAACAAAGAAATATAATATTGATAGCTAAAGATAAAAGAATAAGAAACAATATTCCACACAAGCATTAATCAAATGAAAGCTATAATGGTTATATTTATATCAGGTAAAATAAATATCTGAATAATGAAACTTACTAGAGATAAAGAAGAACATCAAATAATAATACTAAGATAAATTCATCAAGAAGACATAACTGTTCTTAATGAGCATATATTCCTAACATCAAAGCTTCTATGAAGCAATAAAAGATAAAACAAACAAAAAGAGAGGAAAATCCACAATAATAGTTGGAGATTCCAACAGACTTCTCACAGTAATGGGTTGGTAGATTTGTAACCAGGAAATATAGAAAATTAGTATCACCATAACCACCTGAATAGTTGACACTTGTAGAAGCTGTCATACCACAGCAGAATACAAATTCCACTGTAAAAATTAGGTGTACATAGAACATGTATCAAGATGAACTCTAAACTGGGTAATAAAATTACAATACATGAAAAAATATTCAAACCTAACCATGTTTGGTTTCTGACCACACTGGAATTAAATTAGAAATCAATAAAAGGTAGATACCTAGGAAAATCCCCCACACTTGGAAATTAATAGTACTTTTCTAAATAACCCTTGAGCTAATAAAGAGATTAGAAGGAAAAAATAGAAAACATTTTGAACTGATTGAAAGGAAAATCTGATATATCAAAATGTTAAATACATCTAAAGCATGGTAGGGGAAATTGACAGCAAGTCAGTAGGCAAGGTAAATTCAAAACAAGCAGAAAGGAGGAAATATTAATGATTAGCATCATAAATCAATTAAATAGGAAACAGGAAAAATAACAGAGAAAAATCAGTGAAACTAAAAACTCACTCTTTGAAAAGTTCAAGAAAATGAAAAAACTCTAGTCAGATTCACTGTTAAAGAGGGGATATAAATTACTAACTTTAGGAATAAAGAAAGGTTATTATAGACCCTTAGACATTAAACAGCTGCCTTAGGTGACATGAACAAGTTCCATGAAAGACAAATTATAAAACTCACTCAAAAAGAAATAGATTCTTGAACTTACCCTATTTTTATTAAAGAGACAGGCTTTGTAGTTTTAAGACTTTCCAACATGGAAAACTCCACACCCAGATGTATTCAGTAGCGAGTTCTACCCAGCATGTAAGGAAGAATTTGATACTGAAACAGGGCGACCAGAAAAGGTTTTTTGACTTAAACTTTAACACACACAGGCCTGCTTCTCTCTCTGGAGCAGGCTACTACCAGTTCCTTTGCAATTACCTTTAACTTTAACTGGATACACCTATCCACTTGCTTCTCTCTATGAAGCAGGCTACACACTCTTCATTAGCGTTTACACTGATCACTTTTACCATTGATACGCAAAAGCCAGCCAGCTGCTCTCTGCCTTCAGCTCCAAAAACTGCAGAAGAAAAAAAAACTTAGGAACACAGTTTAAACTCTGTGGGTTCTTTCAACCATCCCCAGCCTTCTCAACCGAAATACTAAACCAATGCAGGACTATCAGTGCAGACTAATTTATTTCTAAAAAAGTGATTTACTAATTACTACGAAAGAAGCATATAAGACTCAGATTACTTTAACATTGCCCAAAACCTTTCTCAGCATTGTCCAAAGTCTTTTCCCCAGATTGCCCAAAAATTCTCAGTCTCTCAGTCCTGATCATCTCACCAATGTTCAGTCAGAGTTCATCTCTGACGCTTGAAAACATGTTCCTTTGGCTTGCTCCTCCTTGTCTTCCATGCTGTGTTCTCCTTGTCTTCCAGGTAGCAGGAACTCCATGGTGCAGATCCAGCAAAGCTCACTTTCTTTTCAGGCCTAACTTTTACACGGCCTCTTTCAGACACAAGTCAAACTCAGCAAAACAAACTCCAACACGGAGTTCAAATCTGCAAACTTCTTAGCCGCATTTAGCACACATGCTGCCAGCCTGGACCAGACAAAGGCTGCAGGCCCCCAGGCCATGGCCAAGTCCACATGGCTCACATCTTTACTCTATAAGATGGCCGATTCCCATCTCTCCTCCACTGAATCTCTCTCTCTATCTGATCTCCATATTGCCATCCGATCCCTCTCTTTTTTTTCACACCCTTTAGATATCCTGATTTCCCACCTTCCAGGAAACCTGCTTCACCTTCCTCCCTCCTGCATCTCCCTGAAGGGAAATTCCAACTAAGGTCATTCTCACATTTTACCATACCTGTCCTTGAAACCTGCAATCTTAATCAGGAAACAATTGGGGGGGAGGTGCTAACACACCCTATCAATATCAGTTCTATACAGTGAGGAAAGATGAACAGGAAGAAGGAAAAAAACAAAACCCCAAAATCTACTAGAACCTGAAAACTAAGTCAAATAAACCCAGTTGTGTTTCAAAAGAATTTTATAACCACAGGGGCCATAAAGAGGAAAGGAAGGACTGACCCAAATACTCAATGAACATAGTAACTGACTGTATATATTGACTTTTCGGAAATGTAAGGACCACTGAGGTAGGTGAAGAATTGCAAAACAACCCTAAATTCCTTTTAGTCTTTTGAACATTTTAGCAACCCGGTGAAGTAATTTTTAGATGATTTTAGGTGTATCAAAGTATAAATAGATGACTACACATTTTGATATTGTTGTGAGGCAAGTTCTAACTATGGAAGACTAAACATGCAAACATGTCTCTCACTGCCAAATCTGGGACTATTTGAGCACCAAAATAATTAAGTACATACTGAATTATAAACTATTAAAATCTTAAGGATTAATGAATCTAGACAGACAGATTCTTACAATAGAATGCCAAGATGACTGGCAAACGTGTGGGGAGTGCTAGAGATGGAAATCAAGAGTTTGCAAACATCGTAAGCAATGACTGGAACAGGTGGGAATCATCCGGATGGTATCAAGTCTAGGAAAAAGCTTGAGGATGGGCAGGACATTTGTATGCCAATAAGTGTAACAGACCCCAGATTCCTTTTCCCAGAAGCTTAAAAATGCCTCCATGAGTCTGCACAGGAGAGTGATTTCCAGTAAGAAGTAATTTGTCAAGTTCCTTCATAAAACTAGGAGACCAGGGTGATATGTCCCAGTGCTTCCTTTCCTCCTAATGGCTTGTATCTGCTTCTGTATCTCCGCCTGCTTTTGCTTTAGCAACTGTAACTATGTGGTTTCTGCCCTTAGAAACCCCTTCTAAGTTTTGTTCAGGACTGCACCCTTACCTGAGGGACAGTTGCTAGCCCAGCTAATAAAACTTTGAAATTTAATTAGAACCTCGAATTGGTTCCTTTGTCTAGGGGTTACCATCCAACATAAGGTGTATCACCAGAGGCTGCTTATTAGATGCAAGGGTGGGGAGGGGAAGCATAACTACAGGGAATCAAACAAAAGAAAGGAATATCTCTCCGGTCTACAAGAGTGTTCAAAATTAACATCTCTAAGAGGGAGGGTGACTATTGTGCCTGCTGATGAGAGAGATCTGAAACTAAGTCTCACTTGAGAATCCAGTCGTGATGGACTAATCTGAACACCACAAAATAAACACTATTCTACTTTTAAAACATCAGGGAGGACTGTACTCCTAAGAAAATGTTAATATCATAAAGGATTGAGAAAAATCTATGGAAAGTTCTAGAATTAAGGAGGCTGAAAAGATAAAGCTACATGATACTTCACAGAATCCTTCCCAAGAGAGGGTGGGGAAGGCAAGACAATGACAAGGTGTGCATATGGAGACATATTAGATTAAAATATGATAGTAATATCAATTTATGAAGTTGCAAATATACTAAGTATGTATAAGAGATTATCACTCTTTATAGGGAATACAAACTAATGTGTTTAAGGATGAGTATATAGTTTTGTCTGTTCCCTTGCTTTGTTCCTTTATATTGCACATGTGAGTAAAATCAACTGATGTGATAGAGGATATTAGGTACTTTGGTGGCAGCTGTGGTGTGATAAACATTTGAAGAGGTGTGAATTGTCCCTAAAACATAAATGGTTTTGTAGACCAAATTACTTCAGTAAAAATAATTTAATTATAAATAAATTCTCATCATCTCCTAAAAGGTAAGAATATATATATATGTATATGTATATGTACATATCTATAACCTCCAAATGGTACAATAATCGTGTGTGTGTGTATAAGAGAGAAAGCAAATGATAGAGTAAATTGGGGTAAAATGTTAATAATAGGTAAATCTGAATAAGTATGTGTTATTCATAAAAATTATTTCTCTAATTGTAAAATTGTTTCCAAAAAAGTTTCAAAAAATCCATAACTATCAACTGTGATTTTTGATAAAATATAGGGGTTAGGAGTATGGAATATGAACAAGTTTGCAATCAAAATAATTTTCATTGTCTCGGTTTGGTGGTAGCAAATAAAAGTTGTGATGTTAGATCTTTAGGGATTCAAACTATGTGACATTGGTATTTGACAGACCTGTAACTTGAAATGACTTAAAATATGAGATATACAGTAAAATGTGCATTTTTTCAAGGAGGGCAGAGGAAAGAGTTTTTTAAATAAAGATCTGATTAACTTGAAAAATATTTTAAAATGTGAAAAGAATGAACAACAATAAATAAAAGGAGCAGTAAACACAAAGTAAGAATAAACCCATGAAGAGTGTGAGTGGGTCAAAACCCACTATCAGATGATAAGTGTAAGGATGATCTGACTCAGAAATTCCAAAGCAGTCACTTGATATCAGCTATAAGAGAGCCATGTGATAAGGCATCAGGTTGTATTTATGATATAATGTGAAAAGGTCCTGCCTCTCCAGCCCCATCAGATAAGTAATCATACCTTCTAGACTTAATCTTCGGTTGACCAACAAAATTGTTCTCACAAGGCCAGAGAAGGAATATTGGGAACAGAAGCACTCCAAGGGGCTAGCAAAATCCCAGCCTGAATCTCTTGCTGTCACCACCTCAAGGACTTCCTAACCCTTGCCCAATCCCTTGATTTTTTTTTAACTCCCTTGTGACTCTGGATAATAAATATCCCTGCTCTCTTCCAAAGAGCAGGACACTGTTCTTTCAAGCACAAGTCTGTACCTTCCTCATTTTGTCAACAAATTAAATCACTTTCCTTTTCTTTAAACTCTGTTTCCTTTCATTGGCTAAAGGAAATCAAAACCAGTGTTCAGTAACAATTCGATGTTATAGTGGTAATTAAAACTCTCTAGAGCTCAGTTTCTTTACTTACAAAATTGTGGTACTAGTACTGTTTCACTGGGTTCCTGAGAGAAAAGAACTGGTTGTGACAGGGTTCTGCAGTGGAATTGGGGGCCTCAGCATGGTAATGCTTCATTATGATGGCAGCCATTTTGCCCTGGTGGGTGGAGACTTGGAGAAGGGAAGTCAAGGTTTCTCACAAGAGGAACTGATAGAGGAGATTTAAGGAGTGCAGCTAAAGAGAGAGGGAGAGAGAGAAACTGGGGAAGGGAGACATCAGAGGAGCAGCAGGGTGGCTGGAGGCCTCGGAGCTGCCACTGCCATGTGCAGCAGCAAGGCAGGGAAGGAAGTCACACTGTGGGCTTCCATGCACAGCCTAGACTGGTGAGGAGCCTGGGAAAGCATGTTGGAGAAACTTGTGACCTGTGTAAGCTGACTTGGAAACTTGGTACTTGAAAACTTGCTTTAACTTTGAAACTGCAAAGCTTGGGAATTTTCTGGAGACCTGAAGAGAATTTGCAGTGCTGTTGTTTTCACAATGAGACATTTGAAGTGGTTGCTGCTGCTGCTGCTGCTGCTGCTGCTGCTGTTCTGAGTGAGTCCTGGTGGTTCAGGTAGCTTCAGGGTTGAAGAATAAAGAATGCTGGAGCTGTGCCTTTTGGAAGGAGGAGTGATGACACCATCTTGGTTTCTTTACTTGGCTTGAAGTGGATAGCTGTGCCCTTTGGAGGAGGATTGACAATACCATCTTTACTTCTTTGTTGGATGAATCTCCTGCTTTTAAAGGAGGATTGACGTGCACCATTTTGGTTTCTTCATTTGGCTTGAAGTGAATAGAGCTGTGTCTCTGGAGGAGGATTGACGAGGCCAACTTGGTTTCTTTATTTGACTTGAAGGTGGAACAGCTGCCATCTTGTGGACACATGTGGCTGAAGGACCCACATATAGCTTTTTGGACAAGAGACTGTACTGTGTAATAAGATAATCAGAGGGAATCCTTTGTATGTTCAGTGATTTCAGTCTATTTCATCTCAGTGAATAAATCTTGTTTTTGCCTCCTCTTTTTAAATTTTTTTTAAAAATTTATTTATATATATATTTCACATCATTTCAGTCCCTGGGGGTCACCCACCACTTCCCCTCCACCACCTGCCTCCTCTTAAAGTTAGTGTGGTCTTGCTACCACTCACACAGGCTGGGATGATCCTGATGAGTGACTAGATTTAAAGGGCCAGTTGCTTCTGTTTGTAAGTTTAATTAAGTTCTCTGCTTTGTTTTCTTACCCAATTTCAGTTGCATTTTCATATGTATAAACATTATAAGTACATATACGTATATACCTTCACATGTATATATACACACACTTTTTGTGAGAACCAATTTTTCAGAACAGAAAACATTATAGCTCTTAAATATGTTGGATCACAATGCAGAATATCTTATAGAGTGTATTATACTCTAAGGGATTGACTCCCTTGTTCCACAGAGTGAATCAGCCAGCTGAGACCCAGGAGAAACAACTGTGTGGTTCCATTGTGAAAACAAATAGGACCAAGATCATGAAGAAATATACGTCCTTAGAAACACTTCAAGTTCAAAGGGAGGAGAAAGTTGATATCCCTCCCAGCTGATGAGCAGTCACACAGGGGAAATTTATTCTTTTTGAAGGAGGGTTAACCATTACTTTCTATTAAGACCTTCAGCTGATTGAGACCCAATCCCAGTAGGGATGGGAACTAAAATGTTAAATTTGACCCTAAACACTCAGAAAAATGTTTGACCAATTCTCTGCACCCCAGAGGCTCAATGAAATTGAGAAACAAATTTAACCAAAATAAGCTCAGATGGGCTATGTATGTGTCAGTACTTCATCTCCCTGCAACTTTTTGTCACAATGATCAGTTTGGCTCACATGAAATACAGACCTCAGTACACTAGGCAATGTTGCTACCCTCTTGTTAACAACTGAGGCTGGGGCTCAAAGAGAGTATACTTGCAAAGCTCCATTTAAATAAGAAACTATTATGTCTTTCCATCACCAATACTGACCTCAGCTGAGAATCCTCTTTGCCTAGGGGAGCCCCTATTATGTGAACCTCCAAGGTTCACAAAGTAGGCACCCCAACCTTGCAAGGAAAGGCCCCTGTTTTGAAGCCTACAAGTCAAATAGGGGCCCCAAATTGCCAAGGGGAGCTCCCAATCTGTGAACCCCCCATTCCATCTAGCCTGAGACAGTTATCACCTTGTGAACCCCAAAATTCAAAGTGATATACCCTAATTTTCCATCGGTACCCCACTTGAGCCCCCCACAGGCCAAAGTAGGGCCTCCTGCCTAGCCCAGGGGAACCCCCATTTGAGTTCACCCCATGAACTCCCCACTGGTCAAAGTGGATTTTCTTGGACATTGTATGTCTCCTGCCTGGGGGATCTCCCCTTGGTCCTTGGACCTTGCTGGGAATATTGAACACAGGATGGAGTATGTGTCAGTGACAGCTTCTTTATTATTCCAAAGCTTTTCCTTAATATATGTTATGGATTTTAGATATTCTTGATAATCCCTGCTGGCCCCATCTCATGTGTTGATGCTAATTCCTGCCATCTGCAAGTCCTATATACTAAGAATTGCCTGATTGAACCCTACTTGTGAATTTTGTGCCCTTCCTGCATTGTCTGATTGCTAGGTCTCTGTCTGTTTCTGTCTCAGTCTGTCTCTGTGTCTCTCTTTCTCTCTCTCTCTGCTTCTGCTCAGTGTTGCCCTCCAATGAACTACTTTAAAAAGAATAAGAACAATGAAGAGTAAAATCATTGTAAAGACAGAGCCTCTTGTGATCTACAGGCACTGACAATACTTAGGAACCTATAGAAAATTTGAATTGTTCTGAATTGATTATCCAACATTTCTTAATTCTCAAAAGATTGGTAAAGAAAAAACCATGATAGAAAAAGAATCCTTTTAATTGGCAGTGAATCTGATGATCACAAATCAAAGAAGAAAGTGATGCTGCTCACATACCAAAGGCGTTTACTGGAAGTATTGATCCTGAACAATGGAGAGTTCATTTTTCCAAGAAATGGGAAGGTTCTGTTAAGATGGACTTGGTGCTGGCAAAACAGGCAAGCATGCAGTGTAGTAAAATTTTAATTGCATTCTCCATAATTTTTCC
>PVHY01019969.1:0-26414 GCA_004024945.1 Uropsilus gracilis | reverse complement strand
AATTAATAAATAAAAAAATATAGAAACCAAAAAAAAATAAAATAAAATAAAAAGAATTACCTAAATGACTACCAAGACAATGCTGGTCCTCTCTTTTCCAAAGTGGGGTGATATGCTAACAAGAAGGGAGCACAATGGTCACCTCAAGATGACTTCAGCATTTACTAAATAGTAATTATGTGCAAAGAACTTAATCTATATATCATTTCTCTTTGGGGGGTTTAAACTTGAAACTCAGTCCAAAAGTAGCACATTATTGCCAGAAGGTTGGGATCCAAACCAATTTTTAAAGATATTTCTTTAGTAGAAAGAAAGAAAATAAATACATAAATAAATAAATGAATGAATGGATAAATAGCAGACTATGGAATCTGGTTCTAATTTCCCAGTTCTTTTTAAACTTTTATTACAGTATATTTTGGCTCATTTTATAAATATATAAGTACACATCACACAGTTTTGCAGTTTCTTGAAAAAATAAATGTTACAATTCTTGATCTGTTTGTATGGTAGATATTTTTGATAGTATTACATAAGAACTGAGTATTTACCAATGACTTTAGGCATTTTGGCAAAATATCTGGAAAAATCAGCTGCAATATTGGTTTCTTGTTTATTTATTTAGTTTTTCTAGTATTTCAGTTGCTGTTATTTTCTCTCAAGATGTTTTTTCTAGTTTCTGACTAATGCCCAAAAGTGAGTCCAAGTTAATTGAATGGGTTATACATATTGGAGAAATCCAAAATTCAGTGGTTAAAATCCGATAGACGATATCTTGTTGAGGATTTTTTCCAGAAGTTTCTGGATTGAATAATTGGTTTTTCTAGGTGGAAGAAAGAGGATATGAGGTGGAAAAGTTTGTGGAGGAAAGAATATCAGATGTTCATTTTTTGACAGGATACAATTGAAATATCCAAGGGCAATCAGGCAGAGCTCAATGGATGTTGGATGTAGTTATCATTTACTAATGAGAGAATGGTGCTCCATTCACAGATTTGGGAGTTCCAGACTTATGAAGGAATATGCAAATATATCATTAAGGCAAAAATAAATTGTCTAGGTACTTTAACAAAGCCATCTCCATATGTTACCTGCTCCCATTTATATGCAACTGCCTTGTACTAGCTACTGAATAATGGGGGTGGGGCTGAGTGACCCATTTATAGGTGAAACTATAAAACATGGAAAGCAAGCGGGCTCTAGGGATATGAGGAGCTATTGTTTCTTGACTTTGGACTTGCATCAGGACTTGGAGGATTTGATGGAGAAACATGGAAGAAAGCATGTAGAAACACTTGGAAGAGACAAATCGGCTAGAGACATATTGGGAGAGTGACAATGGTAGCCTGTATTTTGATTTATACTTTAATTTTCTCCTTTTATCCCAGATTTGCCTGGCCCCTTGTGTTCCTTTCCTATGGTTCCCTGCCAGAAGGTGTCTTAGACTTGTAGCACAATTTTGGGTTTCAGTGCCTTGGAACAGCTTTGGACCAACACTGGCTAGGCATTTACCCATGAAGAGATGGATAATTTGGGGTGTTTAATTGGGGAACTATTATCCTTTCTTACTTTTTCTCTCTATGTACTCCAATCCTTTTAAACCTTTCACACTAGGAGTATACTTTGTCTTTGTGCTCATGGATGGTCAGACCTCTTTAGAGCCTACATGTTAGGGGTGTCTCAGGGTATGCTGGGGTGCCTTTTTGGTCACATGGTAACAGGATCATGTAAATTTCTTATTTTTTCCAACTTTAACTTTTTTTTTTTTTTTTACTAATCCTGTAAGCAACAGTCCTGATTTTGTTCAATTTAAAAGAATTTAGTTTAATTACTGATATTGAGATCAGGGTTAGGCTAATATTTCTTTTGTTTTTACAATGTTAACAGGATATACTATACTAATGACTACTGTGGATAAGATCCTGAAGAATAGATTTTTTCAGATATTTGAGGTATAACTATTTCAGAGCAAATTACATGTTATAGGGTAGTGGTATTATTTTCTGGGTTTGAATTCTGCCTTCTCTATTACTAATTACTTAATGTCTTCAAGGCATGGTTTCTACCAGAGATATTAGAACAATTATACTAAGTGAAAAGGGATTAAGTATTTATTTTCTACTCTCTCTATATACATATATACATATATATTGAAACTAGAAACTAAAAATATAATACTTATTATCCCCAAAGGCAGGTTTTAAATGCTTCTATTTATCAATTGGTTTTTTAATGCAGTAATGGACCGTGGAAGTTAGTGTATGAAAATGTATAAACTTTATGTACTTTTTGAATGCAACTAAGGCAAATTTAAGTGAACAATAGGATGGTTGAGACCAAATAACTAGGTTACATGATGGCCAGATGTCAAAACCATTAAGGTCAGAACCTTTAGTTAGGGGTCAGTGATCAAACTTTAGCTGAGATTGGTGTTTGTAGCAGATGCTTCCTAGTGAAGTGTTCTCTCTGTATGAAGCATTGTTGCTGGAGGTAATGAGCTCTGCACCTTTATTATTGCAGGAATGAGCTATGCTTGCTCTCCTCTAGCTTACCCTCAACAAAGCAGCTAGAGTCCTTACAGCCTAAATGAGATCATGTTATTCCTATGCTCAAAACCATACAAAGGCTGCTGATTTCACTCAGAGTAAAAGCCAAAACTCTTAGAGTAATTGGACTGAGCCCTACAATAGTCTGGGCTCTCAATTACTCCTCTGCCCTCATCTCCAATTATTCCTCTCCATTGCTCTCCCCTAGACACACTGGCCTCCTGGGCATTCTTTAAGAAAAGTCTGGCACACTCCTGTCCTGTGACTTTATTGCTCTGTCTATCTCAAATACTCTTTCATCCATAGCTGCTGGCCTGGCTCCTTCACCTCCTTTAGATCTTTGCTTAAATCTCACTTTCCCAGTGAGGCTGACTAGATCATCTCACATGCCCTTATTCTCGTTTACCCTCACTTTCCCTTCTATATTACTTAATCACCATATTAATTTTTTTCTTATTGCTTTCTTTGCTAGAATATTAGTTTTATGAGAGTAGAAATCTTTATCTATAGTTTTATTTACTTATGTATCTCAACTGCTTGGGCCAGTGATAGGCACTGGTTAGAATGCATTAGATATTGGTTGACTCAATGAATAAACAAATGAACAGCGAGCCCAGAACTGGCAGAACAGTCCAAGGTATTCTTTTCCAAGGATTAAGTAAATGGCAAAACTAACAATCTCTGTGAATTTATTCAGGAAAGCAATGTTCTTTTTAGACGGGAATGATTCACTGACTTCAACTACAGTTTGCAAAATTTCCTTTTCCCTAAGTCACTCTACTTTCTTGATTTTATGGACTTGAATTCAGATTTACTCAGGCAAAGAGAGTGAGATGACCCAGATAATAAACAAGTCTTTGCTTCAGTTTTGTGACATATGGACAAATAGTCATTAAGGCCTTTTTTCTCCCTTTTTCTTCATTACTTGTCTCTAGTTTGGTTTAATGAATTACCTAATGATTCAGCACTTCCACAGTTTAACTTCCACAGTTTGTGACCCTTTTATAATTGCTCCATTTTAGATTTTGAAGAATTATAAGTTCATTTTTGTGGTTTACATACTTACAGTTTTCATAGGGTAGGGTAAGTATATAATTCTATTTGCATGTAAAACAAAATTATACTACAATAATAATGATACTAATAATTATGAAATTGTAGCTCTCCTGAGCATGTACTCTCTATCTACCAAGTTCAGATTTAGGAGTTTATATAGTTTTTCACTAATCCTCACAGCAGTTTGCAAGGGGGATTTTGAAAACAGCAGGTTTACTTTATTTATCATGCATGTTTATTCTTGATTGGATCCAACAAAATCACTGAAATCCTCAGAGACACATTCCTAGGCTTCACTCCTGAAGTCTCTCAGACAATCCACATTTTAACCTACTTATAGAGTGAAATAATGGAGCTTCAAGTTTGAGAATCATGGAGTGGATATTGAAGTAGAACATAGCATCCACTCCAAAGTGAGCTCTCAGTTGCACATTGCAATCGTCACTAGGCAACTTTTAAACTATTACAGCTGAAGTTGACCCTCTTTTAAGCAAGCCATACTTTGCTTTTCCTGTCTCTGTAGCATTTGACTTAAATATTTTCTCACACAAGCAAATCGATCTGGATGTTTCCAGGCAGATAAAAAAAATACTCTTTAAGACCTACCTTCTGGCCGGGCACCGTGGCTCGTGCTTGTAAGCTTCAGCTTATGAAGCGGCCGGGGCTAGGGATCGCGGTTCAAGTCCCGCCTGGGGCCCGTAACGAGACCTAGTTCCAAAAAATAGCTGGGCGTGGTGGCACGCGCCTGTAATCCCAGCTACCTGGGAAGCTGAGGCTGGGGATGGTTTGAGTCCGTGGTACCCCGGGCAACGAGAGCCTGCGGTTCCATGGGCAAAAATAGCGAGACCTAGTCTCAAAAAAAAAAAAAAAAAAAAAAAAAAAAAAAAAGACCTACCTTCTTTCACAAGTGATTGTAACTCTATATCAAATGACTTCTATTTTGTAAGAAATAAGGAATCTATTCATTTGGTCAGTGCATCTATAACAAAAAGTATCTGGAAAAGTAGACAAGTTTCTGAAAATGAATATGTATAAAGAAAATGACTGTCATTCCCCAATTTCCTTACTTATTTAAGTAAAAGAAAATAGCATGACTTAAGTCAGATATGAAAAATTGCAAAAATTTCTATCATGATAGTCAAAACAAATAAGGAAATTGAAGCAACTGTCTAGATGTAAGATCGATGAACTCACAACCTGAGTCTTTCCTACTACTTTTATATTGGTAAATATTTCACTAGAAACAGTTATACTCATTCTTCTACATATTACCTAAAGCTGCTCTCATGCTACAATTAGCAGTATTGAGTACATGCAGCAATAACTACTGGCATGGGCAGAGTCAACTATATCAATTATCTGATTCTTCATAAAGAAAAATTCTGACCTTTGGTCTAGGTCGTAGTGATCATTCATTTTTGACTCTAAATTCAGAATTTTTACATAGAATTTGAAAGTGGTAAGAGAATAGAATCTCAAGAAATATTTCTGGTAGAAATGAATTTATGAATGAATGATATTATCTGACTGCAACCTCTACAAGAAAAGAAATTAACACAGGAATACAAATTTACTAGAAAAGCAATAGTTAATCTATAATTGTTCCACCCTAAGAATTATTCCATGACCTTGAAGTCCACATCCATTTACTCTTTAGGGAGAGAAGTGACAACTCTCTACAGAGAAACATACATTTCATTGTGGAAGACATGTTCACTGGGATGTGGACAAGACCATTTGTGTGTGGAGAAAGATTATAACTTATGGTTTTATATTAAAATGTAGAGAAAGGAAATAAAGTTTTACTGATATTTAATGTACAGATTGACTTTAGTCTTTGCACAGCAAGATGTACAGGTTTCTAAAGGGAATAACTGAAATTTCTAAAAGGAAGAATAGAAGTTACCCAATTTTAAAAGGCTGACTCGAGTTCTGTCTTGCTTGATTTTGGTGTATTGATAGACTGAAGTTTTTATATACCTGATTCAGTAGATTTAGGTATTTCGTTATCTACTTTACAAAATGGACAAAAGGATAGAAAGAGTCTTGAAAAGTATCTGAGACTGGAGATAATCTAGGCACCACTAAAAAATGGAGGAAAATGGCAGAGTTGACATTTCTCTTAATCTTATAACACCAGTTCTACAGCAGCCGATGAGGTAAAAGATGAATTTGTAAAGTCCGATGAATACTGAAATAATCAAAAGAATATGTGAAATATGGATTTACTCCCTCTATCATCTAGATGTTAGTTGAATACTCTGTCAAATTTTCCCAAAACTTTTGCATGACTGGTATATTTGGTATAAAAATGAGCACCATGATTTAGTTAGGCAATGTAATGAGGTCTTTTATCATTAAGAATTAACTTTACACCTTTGACCATCATTTCAATCAAATACAGAAATAATGAACATAAAGTCTAGCTGAATCATAAATGTTATTTTTTATAAATTAATTAATTGACTAATTAATTAATTTTGAGAATAAGTCTTGCTATTTTTGCTCCTGGAACTGCAGGCTCACATTGCCCAGGGTGCCACAGATTCAAGCAATCCCCAGCCTCAGCTTCCCTGGTAGCTGGGATTACAGGTGCACGCCACCACACCCAGCTGTATTTTTTTGGAACTAGGTCTGCTATATGCCCCTGGCGGCATTTGAATTATGATCCCTGGCCTTGGCTATGGCTTCCTAGGCTGCTGCTTATAGGCATGTGCCACCATGCCCAGCCTTAATTTAATTTTTTAAAAATTTTGCATATTTGTGTATTTATATATATATTACATTATTGTGTACCCTGGGGTTTTCCCATTTCCCTACCACCTGTTAACCATCCTGCTCTAAATCATAAATGTTAAACTCAGATTTAAACTCAGATTTAAACTCAGATTTTAGTTCAGCTAATAACTTCTATTTTGTATATGTTTTACATATGCATATGAGATGTTAATATAATAGTACATGCATATAATTAATATACGTATATTAGTGCACATATGTGCTTAAACTTTGTTTTAATCATAGGATTAAAAAGTTTGAAAGACATTTATTTGGACAATGACATATGAATTAAGTCTTCCTATGGGAGTGTCTTGGGGTTTTCTATCTGCCTTATCTGTCCTTGGAATGAACTTCCTAAATTTGCTGAAGGCTATGTAGAATGACATTTATATCCGCATAAATATTATTCTATATTGTCGTATATTTGTTTTCGTAGTTTACATTTGTCCAAGTTGGTGTTATCTATCATTAGTTCTGGATATTTAGATACTAAGTATATTACTATTTATATTTGCTCTATGTAATACCTTCCATTAACAGTTTTCTAACTCATACCCCTGCTGCAATGACTTTTATTCCTGGAGAAATTATTGTATGATTACAAATTTCACTGGATCTTATTGCTTATATAATGTACAGTGGTTGCAATTTGCAGATAATGCATCTTTAGAGAGGGTAAAGTTTTCCTGAAGTCAAGAGGGAATTGGTACAGTTGGTATTGACTTTACTTTCTTTTCATTTTTTAATTTATTGATTATGTGTATTTTTCTTACATCACCATATATCCCATAGTTCCCCTCCCAAGATATCACCTTTGAACTATCACCATTATCCTTTGTGCTCACACTTGCCTGATTTTGCCCTCTCTCCCTTCCCCACCCTTGCTGTATACTTCAGTTCTGTTGTCAGTTTGCTAGTTTTAACTGTTTCTTCTCCTTTTGTTTGGTTTCTTTGAATCCCATAGTGAGGCCATGCAATATTCGTCTTTCTTTATGACTAATTTTGGCTAGATTAATTCCTTTCAACTCTGGCCGGGCATGGTGGCTTGTGCCAGGGCTAGGGATCGCGGTTTGAGTCCTGCCTGGGGCCAGAAGCGAGACCTAGTTCCAAAAAAATAGCTGGGTGTGGTGGCGTGCGCCTGTAATCCCAGCTACCTGGGAAGCTGAGGCTGAGGATTGCTTGAGTCTGTGGTACCCCGGGCAACGAGAGCCTGCGGTTCCATGGGCAAAAATAGCGAGACCTAGTCTCAAAAAAAAAAAAAAATAATAATAATAATAACAATTCTTTTCAACTCTGATTTTATTCACTTTCTGTCAAAACAATAAATCATTTTCCCTAGGAAACATTTCTATCCCAGTCACTTAAATTTAATTGGAATGTGTTGCAATACAAAGAACCCACAAATTGTGCTACATAAATTATCTTACCTATGTTTTTTTCTGGATAACAAAGATCTATAATTTCATTTCCCAATGGTCACGTTCATTCACAGAGTTTCCCATCTTGCAACAACCTTTGTGTTTAATAATGCCATTGATAATGTCCATAGCTTTCTTTAGTTATTCTTTTAGTACTTCTTCTATTGATCAAGTTCATATCTGACTCCAGGGATTCTTTTTCTTCTTTGCCAACTTTAGTCTAACTACAGAGTTCTGTCTTCTGTATTTGTCCTAGGAGAAAATCCCAGAACTTCATATCTGCTACTGAAATGGACAGAAAGTCTGTTCTTTTGTTTGCTTCTTGGTATGTTCAGGAAATGCTAATCTCTCAACTTTTTTTGTTTTAAAACATAAAATAATTTATTTAAATATAAATTTCACATCTTTGTAAATCTGGGATTCAACCCCCCACCCTCCCTGATCATTTCCCCCTCTGTCCCACCCCTCCCCCACCTGGAGTTGTGTACTTCAATTTGGTTGTTAGTTTTTTGTTGTTGTTGTTTTTTACTTTTCTTCATAGCTTTTTGTTTATCTTTCCTAAGTCCCATATAATAGTGAAACCATTTGGTGTCTGTCTTTATTTTTTTGACTTGTTTCTGCTAATATGATTTCTTCTAGGTGTGTCCATGTTATCATAAATTCATCTAATTTGTCAATTTTAATTGATGACTAATATTCCATTGTGTATATATACCACATCTTTTTCATCCATTCATCTGTTTGGAGAACTTTGGATTGTTTCCATGTCCTTGCTTTTATAAATAGTGCTGCTAATCTCTCAACTTTAATGGGATTTCACAGATGTGAAAATACCCATCTCTCCTGAATCCCTCCAAGCTCAAGCCTTATTCCCAAAACTCTGTGGTGCCAGTTATAATTGAAATTCATGGGAACGGACTGGCATTTGAGACATAGATGGAAACAATTTGTTGGGAAGGCATAAAATAACAGGGGTATACTTTAGTATTTACAGTGTATGATCCCATAAAAATTTCATTTTTGAGTGAAATCAATCTTTATTCCATATGTGCTCACTTTGAGTATTTTAGGGAAGAATTAATAACTACCTACATGTAAACTGAGCTTGGGTCTTATGGATGTAGAAGTTTCTTCACTATGCAAATGGATAAACATGGCAGGGCCACTTGAAAAGTAATTATTTTTGGGAATTTAGAACGAAAAATAGAGGAAAAGTAAAAATTTTAAACTGTATTAGACTTCTGGATAGTTTTAAGAATGAGAAATTGTTGTTAGTTTAGCATTTTCCCCCTTTTTGTCTAGAGATCTAGAAGCTAGAAATCAAGTGTAAGATGTGTGGAACACTCATTATACTAGCCAGTTAATCCCAGGCAGGAATGAATGACTTCCAAAAATCACACATTTTCTATTTATGTTTTATGTCCTTAAATGAGTCATGTATTTATTCTTACAATGCATCAGGTACATACAAGGCTCTTTGTATAAGTCATTTTAGCAGTTCTTAGTTTATTTTATTTGCCTTTATAGAGCTTAGGGATATGCCACATTTTCATCAGAAATAGTAAGTCCTGAGCTTCTAATACCACTGCTGGGGGAAACTTTTTTTTTTTTTTTTGAGACTAGGTCTCGCTATTTTTGCCCATGGAACTGCAGGCTCACATTACCTGGGGTACCACGTACTCAAGCAATCCCCAACCTCAGCTTCCCAGGTAGCTGGGATTACAGGAGTGCGCCACTGCGCCCAGCTATTTTTTGGGACTAGGTTTCGCAGTGTTGCCCCGAGTGGGACTTGAACCATGATTCCTAGCCCCAGCTGCTTCATAGGATGAAGTTTACAGGCATGAACCACTGTTCCCGGCTGAAACATTTAAAAAATAGAGAAATCTAGTGGGAGAAACTAGAGTTTAAACCTAAACCTGGTTTCAGAGTTTATATTCTAAATATTGGGAGTGGGCTTTTGGGAGGTCATTAGTTGATGAAGATAAAACTCTCCTGAAAGACATTTGTGCTCTCATAAAGTCATGTGAGAAATAGTAAAAAGTCAGCAATCTACAAACTGAAAGTATACTCTCACCTGACATCTGCAGTGGATTAATCTCAGACTTCCCACCTCCAGAATAGCAAGGAAAACAATTATTTGAAACACTTAGTCTGTTTTTCCTTTAAAAAAAAAATGTTATAGCAACTCAAGCTAAGATACTAACCACAGATTCAAAGAATCTATGTTCAGAAATCATAAAGTCTTTCATCAGACCCAAAGTTTTGTCTAGGCATTTCTCTATTTTACCAATTTCAAATGACAATCACACTCTTTTTATTTAATTCTAGGTTTTCTCAGAGTATATGCTTTTGTCCTTCGTCTTAACATATAAATGGTACTGTCTTCTTTTTCTCCCCATAATGAAGTTTAAGGACCCATTAAGAAGAACTTAGGGTCATTTCTTGGTCTTTTGAGTAAGATCAAGTGGAGAAAAACTTGGGGCTTAGAAACACAAGAATCTGTCCACTGCCCTTTCTTGGGAATGGGAGGTAGAATATGTTTATCCTTTCCTGATTAATTGCCCACTCCATGGACAGGAGATCTTTATTATCTAATATTAATTTCAGTATATGTTAAATTATCACCTGCTTGTTACTCTGCAATAATGAAATGTATTGAACAAGAATGTGTATTTTTGTTAATTCTTTTCTTACATATAGTAGAAAGGGTTTCCTCTTTATCACTTAAATGTAGAATATGTCATTCTGTTTTAATTTTTATAATTTATTTTCTAGCTTTTATTACAAGAGAAAGTCCTTGTAGATTGTTCAGAGAGGAAATGGCACCAAAACTTATTGCCAAGGACTTTACACAGAGAGAGAAATTAAAAAAACAATCCTGCAGGGTTCTATTGAAAACAAACTGCTTTTACAGTCCCTGGAGATTCTCACTGTGATGGCTTGGCAGTAACTTCTCAGGACTAGTGTGAAGGGGAACAAGATAGAGAAGTCTCCCCTGTAGTGTTACAGTTAGCTATGATGATACCATATCCTTTATGCCTGGTAACTTAATGAAACTTCTAGCTATTATATTCATAGGCATTGCTTCTCATAAAAGCATATCCATAGTATTACGTCCTGTGAAACTTATATCTCAGTCACACATGGTGTCCAGAAATCTCCCAGGGAATCATTTCATTGATGATGTTGAGATTAGATCTCTGGTTCATTGTTTCCCCTCTTTTAGGATGAGAACATCCTTGGAAATGTCCCTGACCTCTACTCTCAGGACTGTTGGATAATAATGAATCTCATTAGAATTTGAAGTTTGTATAATTGCTTTTACTAGAGATTCCTTTACCTCCAGACAAATGCCTTTACTCTCTAATTAGCTTTCTTTGAATTGAACATAAAGATGATACTGGTATGAGGCACTTTGTCAAACCACAGACATAATCTTCTGCGTAATAATATTGTCTATCCCTTAGTATTATCTTGCTTTGATATGATCTGATTGAAGTCCTAATCCTGTTCTCCTAACCTTGAAGCTAAGTGCCTTCCTTTTAGTAAAGGCACCATCCACAACTGAAACACACTAAAGCATCTGAATAATCATAGACTAACCCAACACAAAGCTCTTAATCTGATGTTGATGGTCGTAAAAAACCCAGTTCAGAATTAGACCTTATTACCTCAGGAATTAGGGTTTAAAATCTGTCTCTACAGGATTTCATGTGATTTTTCAAAATGAAGCCTTCCTGAATAGGTCTCAGAGATATTACTTGCTCATCAAAACAAACCAAGACACCTTCCTAATTTGGTTTCTTAGTGCTCTTGTTTTTTCTTCCTTAACTTTTTTTTTTTAACTTGTTCTGGAAGGCACTCAATGTGAAAAACAACATGGGTGAGGGCCTTTACATACCAATGCCTCTAGGAATCCACTTACAGCATGTTCTCAATTGAAGCCTCTGAATTCCATCTAGTATAGGTGGTTGTGTACGCAGAGTACATGTGATTGATACTTAGAGTCTGCAAAGGGGTGGAGGGGGGAAGAGAAAGAAGAGAGACAGAGAGAGAGACAGAGAGAGACAGACAGACAGACAGACAGACAGAGAGAGGAAGAAGAATATATAAAATACATAAACCACCTAAAAACCTATTTGGATCATGACAGGTGGCTGTTGATTAGGACAGGCATATAACTCACCAGGGTGCCATAGTGAAAATGTCATACCTTATTTTAGAAGCAAATTAGAGTCAGTGATATGAATTGTACTATAGGGACAAAACAACATTCTAATAACATATAAGGTGTGCCATTTTCCAACAAGATCAATTTTTAGGTTTGTTTTTCACAAAGATTAAAATAAAACAGCAGCAAAACAGTAAATCAGTGAAAAAGAAATTTGTAAAACACAAAGTGTGATTCAATATTTGGTGAGATACATTTCTGTTCCCCCCCATCCCCATCCCCATCCCCATCCCCAATTTCATGAAGTGGTAGTTTTTAGGAAGATTAATTGAAAATTGAAGCTCTACATACTTTTGATGATTTATGTTGGTGATGGTCACAAAACAATGTGAATGTGTTCCACGCAACTGAATTGTACACTTATAAATGGGTAAGATGGTAAGTTTTATTTTTTGTTGTATGCTACCACAGTTAAGTATTTTAAAGGTGCTAAAAAGTTTTGATTCAAAAGTATTCAATACTCAAAAGTATTGAATGTTTTTGAATTCAAATACAGGGATGCTTGTTGCTTCTAAAAAAGGAAAATTAGGTTTATCTGCTCAGGTCCCTGGAATACTGTGCTATCAGCAGTAGGTCTGGATGAAAATGCATCCAAGTTTGTACTGAGCAATTCTAATTTTTGACTCTGATATTCCTTGGATATTTCATTTGTTGCCCTGGAATTAGATCTCAATTTTGTGGAGAGAATGTTGCCTCCATCAGTTTTACAAATTCTGGTCTTGTGGCCCTAATTTTTTGAAGGTATTCCACTAGAATCAAATTATCCTAGATTCATCTTGGCTGAGTTATAAATGAATATTATTCATTTGTAAGCAGTGTTGTTTCTTGGGTTCCTGTTTCTTTTAGTGTACCTCTTCATTCTCCTAATTATCTTGGTTTGGATCTGTGGTTATAGGATCTTACTTGTCAGTGATAGTAGTTTTCTACTTTTCTATTCTTGCCTATTCCTACACAACACAGATAAGTAAGTTAAAACCTTCAAACCTCCAGACCATCCATAGTTAAGCCCAGCCCACTTTTCTAAAGTAATTTTTGTTACCAAGATTCTCTTTGTCTGTGAAAGTAGTATACGTAAGAACCACTGTCTTATTTTCATGTGTTTTTATCCTCCCCCTACCTAGACACAACAATCTTCTCCTTTTAATGACTTTTTCCCATAGAGCCCCCCTCATTCAGAACATTCTCTGCAACCTGTGGTCATCTTGACTTTGTCTGAATGACCACCTCTACATGTGCTGTCTCCTCTGTGTTGCACAGTAGAATGTGGACTTTAAGAGTTGTCAGCACTAGATAGTATCAAAAACAAATGCAAGATGAACCTGAGGTCAGGAGAATGTTGACAGGAGGCTATGTGTTTAAGGGAATTGTGGTCAGGTACATAGTGAATTAGCATACTAGAAGATACAATGTGATCCAAAGGAACATAGGAATCAAAGTCTTTGGAAAAGCCTGAAGATCATTAGAAATATGAATTGGGTTAAGTCCTAATAATCCAACGTCCAATAGACACTCACTGACTAGTAAGTTGGAGAGCTGGAACTATGATCCATGATGGAGTTGTAGTCCATAAATATGGTTCCCCTGAACTCTTCTTCTGGCTGAGAGTGTAACAGCTATCCCATTTACTATTTATGTGATCTTGAGTTACTAGTATTTTCCAGAATGCTTGTGTTTGTCTCAAAATAAGGGCAATAACAACAAACTTATAGGCTTACTGTGATAAATAAAAGTAAATAATGTACATAAAACTCCTATCTATATGATCAGTAATATTAAACCTTTGTTCTGACAGGTTGATTGCTCTGTAGCTCTTGAATGAAAACTTTCTTTATGAGGGATAAAGATAATGTCTTCATTATATCACTGAGTAAATGAAGTGTAATGCTATTGACTCTCAGGCTACAACTTAAGTATGTAAGAAATATTGCCTTCCTTTCTACCTTGCTTTCCTTTTTCCTATTCAATTTTGAA
The DNA here is from genome assembly GCA_004024945.1 of Uropsilus gracilis. NCBI lineage: Eukaryota > Metazoa > Chordata > Mammalia > Eulipotyphla > Talpidae > Uropsilus > Uropsilus gracilis. Next base: position 12,411 of record PVHY01019969.1, on the reverse strand, counting down.
ATTGCTATGAACTGGTGGGAAGTTTAGTCTCAGTGTTTCATGAGATTCCTTACCTCCTTCAGTTTGGGGTCAAGAATTCAGGGTCTTTCACTGAAGAATTAAGTAAACCCTATAATTTGTTAGAAAGCATCTAAGGAGTACTCAGGGACCCCAAACTATTAAAGGTGCACTCTTTGAAAAGCATATGACTATCTGTGTGCACAAAAGCAAAAGAAGTATACTTAATGTGATAAGTTTTTAACAGAATTAGTGTGTACAGAGATGAAGGAGAAAAAAGGATAATCCTAGCAAGACTCCAAAAATTACCCATCCCCTAATAGGCAAAGCCCAGTCAAATACGCTATACTCAAAATTGGGTCACTGAGGCTAAAAAATCTTGCCACAAGTCTAAGGTATCTTTGGAAGAGAACTACCAGAAAGGGGTTAGGCAGTATCAGGGAGGTGTGACAGGAGAGAGAAAATGTAAAATATGCCACATCAAGATAGTAGCTGCTACAATAGTCCCATGATAATTCTCTGCCAAGGACAAGGAGCAACCTCCCCATGTATCTCTCATTTATATGTCTCTTTCAAGTATATCTTCCAAGGATCTCTCTCTCTATATCTCTTTTCCAAATATCTCCTCCCATGTCTTTCTTCTAAGAGACATACCAAAGTAGAGAAGCAAGAGAGAATACCCACTTGCCTTCTGTGTTATTAGGTTCACCTGGCTGTTGAGTTTGGCCCCTAGTTCCTTAGAACTCAGGAAATTCAGTTCATGGCATACTGGAACTTGTAATTTAAGGTGGCTACATGTTAGCTGGGTAGTGAAAATGGCATCTCCCTTTCATGGAGGAGTATTTGTAACAATTGGTCTCTGTCCTGAACAGTGATGAAAATATCCACATGTCCAACACTTCATATCTCTTGCCACAGTTGAACTGAAGGAATCTTTGGTCCATCAAAGCCCACGGCATTGAAGCCCAGTGTCATAGGAAGCCACATGGAACGGAGGAAAGGAAGGGGAGAAGAACAAAAGAAAAGAAGCCATTGGCATGTGAATTCTTGATTACGCTTGTTAGACAAGAGATTAGCAGACAATGAAATTTCTGTACTCTAGGCAGAGATTTCAATTTCTGGAGAAAAAGACTAGAGAAGGGCAGAAAAAATAAGGCCAGGGAAAAGCCTAAAGTCAAAAATATTGTAAAGATTTTTCATTTGCAATTTGAAAATTCTCATCCTCTGGTAGAAGAGACATACAAATGCTCAAAGGGTATTTCAAGTTGATTCAAACAAAGAGAGCTTACAGTTTGTGTAGGAGGAAGAACACAATAGATGACTTCTTGTTTTAACTCTTCCTTAACTTAGTTACATATCTTCATCTTTGGAAGCCCAAGTGCCTTCATATGCAAGATAGAATGAACTCTCAAATTATAGTTGAATTCTAATATTCTTTAAAATCATGTGGTTGAGAATATCATTTTAGATGGTGGGCTTTGCCTTAGGTTTCAGAGGCATGACTATAAAAGGAAATAATTCAGAGGCAAAATGATGTGTCCCTCCCCACTGTCATTGCTCTTTAGCTCTACTTCTGTTAAGGCCTGGACGGCTTTCTGTTCTGATTTATAGTCACTTGCTGGCAAGGCTTATCTCCTTGTTTACTACTTGAGCTTAAAAATTTTAAGGAACTCATTAGCTACTCAGAAAACCCATTTCCCTTCCTTCTTTTTCCCTCTCTCATCAGACATATTCTTCCTGAAAATAGTAAACACCAACAAGAATTATTTACAAGTGAATGAAATAAAAAACTTAATGAAATCAAGAATTTCCTTTGAAGATTATTTACTGACTTCTCTTCAAAAGTTGTTACTGCTGCCCACATTCTAACAAACTGATGCTGCTTTTGTTATAAAATATTTATTTAAAAAATGTTATTGTGCTTAACTTTTTAAAGCATTTTTCTCTTTCAATCTTACAACAACCTGTAAAGTAGATATTATTACCATTTTCCAGGTAGGCAAAGAAAAGGCTGAGATGACACCAGGCACGGTGGCACATGCCTGTAAGCAATATCTTATGGAGTTGTGGGGTCTGAGGATGGCAGTTCAAGACCTGCCTGGGGCAACACAGCAAGACCTAGTGCCCCCAAATAGCTGGGCATGGTGACGTGTGCCTGTAATCCTAGCTACCTGGGCAGCTGAGGCTGGGGATTGCTTGAGTCCGTGGTACCCCGGTCAACATGAGCCTGTGGTTCCATGGGCAAAAATAGTGAGACCTAGTCTCAAAGGAAAAAAAAAAAAAAGAAAAGGCTGAGATGGGTTATGGGATTTACCCATGAGTACTCAGTTTGCAAAGGGCAGAAGCAAGATATGATTCCAAATCTTTCAAAATAAATAGAGATATTTTTTCTAACTTTTTAAAATGGAGCTGGTAGTATTTGCCTCACAATTCAAAAGGCAGGATGATTTATGGGCATCCTGATAGAACAATAGTCATTGTAAATTTGGAAACAAAATTTCCTCCTCCCAATTTTCTTCAAAACTGAGTCTCTGATCTTATGCAGTTATTTCATGATGCCTTACATAGAAGACTAGAATTGAGTTTGTAATCATGGTACTCCTACAGGTTTTCCAGGAGTTTGCAAATACAATTACTCTGCTCTTAAGCAACACAAGTTTTCATTGAGAAAAAGGAAAACACTTTCAATATAAAATCTAGGAAGGAAACTGACTGACCCAATACCATTAGAGTGATTTTATATTGGAAATAATAGCCTTTTGCTTTCAGCTTATTTTGAATAAGCAACTATTTTCAACGTGCATCCCATAATGACTACCAATTCTCAGAACACTGAAAGTCCTTTCAACAATCTCTATAGAAAAATGAAATCTACTATTTGTGAAGGGAAGAAAAACATAACAGAATTGCATACTGAATATTCAAGTCTATAATAAACACTGCATGGAATGTTTCTTGCTTTTATATTATACCATAAATCTCCAGTAAGTATGTATTTGAATAGTTGATTTTTTTTAATTTTAATTTTTTTATTTTATTTTATTTTTTTAGTCTAGGTCTCGCTATTTTTGCCTGTGAAACTGCAGGTTCATGTTGTCTGGGGTACCACAGACTCAAGCAGTCCCCAGCCTCAGCTTCCCAGGTAGCTGGGATTACAGGAATGTACCATTACGCCCGGCTATTTTTTTCAGACTAGGTCTTGCTGCATGCCCCCAGTGGGACTCGAACCACGATCCCTGGCCCCAGCTGTGGCTTCCTAGGCTGCCACAGGCATGCGCCTAACCATGCCTGGCCTCGATTAATTATTTTTTAAAATAATATTTATTTTCTAGTTTTCATACAACATCAGTCATAGTTTAGTTATTTTTCTCTTATTCTTTTTCCTGTAGATATATGTACCTAGTTGAAAATCAGAACAGAACTTATTTGTCCTTAGAAGTCAATTTTGTCTTAATAATCTCTTCTTTGTGGGTAAGAAACCGAATTATATGTATTTTAATGTTGTAACTCATTGTTAACTTAATAAACATAAAACAACACTCCCCAAAATAAAAAAAGTTGGAACAGCACCTTCTATTCAAGACTTTTATGAGGAAGAATGGCAGAGCAAATAGAATAGGACTTAGTAAATACTGAATTAAAGTAAAAAGAATTCCTTTATTACCTCTTACTCAGTAAGGGCTGTTTTAATAGGACACATAATATGAAAATCAACTTATCAGTTCTTTCCCATTTATATCTTTTGAAAAATATCATTGTGGGATAATAAACATGTAGAAATTTGTCATTATTGTCTTACCCCAGCAACTGTCTGCTGCTGATTAACTGCTTATCGCATGCAGATGTGGACACTGACCTCTGTCATTGTGGCCTCTCTGACTCAAACTTTAACTCCAGTAATTATGGAGAATACCTAAAGTTTTGAATGAGGAACATGTATTTTTGGTGAATATATTTATTGTGGTCTGTACAAATAGAATTGTATTTATATGTAAATAAAAAGCCTTAGAATTTCCCTGCTTGAGTGTATTGTTTAGTAAATGAATGAAAACCTCATCTAAAAACCTTTATTTCTTGTATCTATGTTCAATGGGTTTTTATAAATTATAGTAAAACCTTTTTACTGGCAAATATCAATAAAGTTATATTTATTTATAAATAAATAAATTTATAAATGAAGGTCAGCATTATTATACAGTTTCAAGCTACTTTCAGTAATGATTGAAGTTTGAGAAATTCACAATTCCCAGAATCCATGGTTTTTCAGTCTGAGAACTGTTTGTGGGTAATGGTGCTATGTGTATAGAAGATGATTCTATAAACTACAAATCACAAATTGGTGTTTATTTTTAAAGATGATTTTACTTCCTAGCATGGTGTTTTGCAAAATTGAATCTGTGGCACATGTTTATTAATCAGCAAATACTGATGAAAGCAGATTTTTTTAATCTCTTAAAAAATGAGAAAATGTGGCAACATTGGGTTTATAGTTAGGGAGACCCTGAAGATGTATCTGGGGTACATACTTTCCAATTGTCCCTTCTTCCTTATTGCTGGTTATATGTCACCTACCAGGCCCCTATGCATATTTGGATTTGAGGCTTTTGCTTTGAAGAAAATTTTCTCGAACTTCATTTTAAAATGGTTGGATTAGTCACTGAGTTTGTGAATCATTGTGACCGAGAATAAAGAAGTACTGGAAAAGCTTCCAGTCAACTCAAAAGTAAAGTATAATGGAAAATTGCTGTTTAGAAGCTCCAATAACCCAGTGTCTTGGGACTCAAGAGGATGAGGAACCACTTTGAAAGAGGTAACACCTTCACAGTTTTTTATTCATAGAAGGGAAGGCAGATGTCAAGATTTAGTTTTCCTTGAGAGTAGCCTGAAATATATACTTGTTCTGTTTTTCATCTGTTATTATTTTGTTATTTGGTGGTAAAAAGGTTTTTGTTTTATAGTATACAGAAATCCTTTGGATGTAGGTATAGCAATGACATTGATATCTGAAGTTTTCATTCATTTATGTAAAGCCTACGGTGGTTTGGAGTTGGAACGCAGGTTTTGGTTTTTTTTCTCTATTTTTACCTTTGGGAGGGATGTTTCTCACTATACTTTTGTCCTTAGAACACACTTGTTTATTGGCACAAATGTTGACGCAGTTTATAAAGGTACTTGTAAACCAGCAAGCTTGGCTTACCTGGAATGAAACAAAACTAAGGGGAGGTTTGGTAATTATCCTGGTAATTACCTTGATAAAAACAGCAGATCTATTTCTGTTCCACAGTGGATATTTTGGTTTTAAATTAGTTCCATTACTACCAGGCCTGAATTAAATTAACTAAATAATTTTGCAAACTGGCCAAAATCTCCCTGATGATCAGGCAGGTCCTCCCTGCTTATTCCTCTTTTCCTATGGTGTTTTTAGATAGATTAATTCTAGAAAGTTTCCTTGCTGATAGTCCTGTAAACTTACTATTAGAATGTAAGAGATGTTGCCATCTCAAAAAGAACTGGAATCCCTGTTTGAGCCACTTCTCTTACCAGTGGTAGAAGGAGAGAAAAGGGTAGCCAGGCCCCAGACACGAGCAGTTGCAAAAGTGAGCTCCAACAGCAATAAAAGGCAAAAGTCAGGATTTTTTCCTCTTTAGTGACACTCTTAGCTGAGAGTTGGGGAGGATGGTTTTTAAGGAGGTACCAGTCCTATTTGCAGATATTGTTGCTCTAACTCTGCCTAAGTTGCAATTTCTGGCTGTGGGTCATGACCCCAAACAGGAAGTGTTTCTGAGTTCCTCCAAACAAGGTGTGTGGGCGAGAGGGCGGAGTTTAACACACAAATACCTAGCTGCCAGCTTTTCATGTTTACAAGGGATCAAGAATAGGTCACTTAAGGTCAAAAATACACCCTTTCTTCTCACTTCAAACTTGCAAAGAGTCTTGTCTTACACTTTAGGTGAAATGCTGTATTTAACTTTAGAGCTATATTTGATTTGAACTTTTTCTTTAATACTACCCAAATTCTCAACTGTTATAGGCCTTGAAAAATACATGAATAAAGTGACTTAAGTTAACTTGTATATATGTTCTTCTGTGGGAAAATTTAAAGCTGAAACATTGAAGAATGGGAAGTAAAGACATCTTGTTTCTTTGTCAGATGCAACTAATATTGAATATAAACTAGTTTTTGAATGGAATGGTAGAAAACAAAACAAAACAAAAAAAAACAGGATTAAAAGGTGCTTAAAGAGCTCAAGTCCAACCCCCTTCCTGAGGATGCATGAATCACCAACCTGCTGTGATTCCATCTCTCAGAACTGCTTTCTTTTGTTTCAGGTTTTTGCTAGTTCAGGAAACCACAGTTGTTGGCTGAAAGAAAAATTGCACCATTGCTGTACAAGAACAATTTCTGCCCCCCTTCAGTGAAATATTAATAGCATCTAGTATGTAATAGACCTCACACTATAAGAAAATGCTTTCTCAGCTGACTTGAAAGAAATTATAAAAGCAAGGCCTATATATGGTTTTGGAACTGTCAATTATCAAGTTTTTTTCCTGCATATCTAGGAGTATAAATAATATTCCCCTGGTGAATAGACTTGGAAACACAATAAAGCTCTTTCTTTACAGCATTATCATTTTCATTAATTTGAGCAAGTGTTGATGGGTATAAATTATGCATGTGAGCCCCAGGCACCACCTCCCTAGGTGCAGGACAATCTGTTAAGAATTTGCTATCTTACTAGTGAATGAGTGGGGAGGTGGGAGAAAGGTGAAGAGTAGGGACATGAAAGTCACAAAGTTTCAGGAACATTAATGTTCATGTTTACATTTGGAAATGAATTCTTAATGAAATGCACTGAAAAAAATAACAAACCATGGAGACCCAAATTTCCCCTAATGGCATAAATCAAAATAATATGAAAAAATTCATAAGCCTCGGTTGGTTATATGCCAAATGTGATGCATAAACTGGAGATTAGAAATGGTTCTTAAGGCATAGAAAGACTTAAACTGTAGAAGTGAAACAGGGTAACCACGAAGGGTTTTTTACCTTTACTTTAACACATATAGGTTTGCTTCTCTCTTTGAAGCAGGCTACACACTTTTTATTAGCATTTTTATTGATCACCTTTACCATTGATATGTAAAAGCTAGCTAACTGGTTTTTTTTTGCTTTTAGCTTTAAAAACTGCAGAAAAGAAAAACTTTAAAACACAGTTTAAACTTTTTACTCGTGGGTTTTTACCACTATCCCCAGCCTTTTTAACCAAAATACCAAACCAATGTAAGACTATCAGTGCAGTGCAGACTAATTTATTTTTAACAAAGTGATTTTTAGTTATCTTAATAATTACAAAAGAAACATGTAAGACTCAGAATACTTTAACATTGTTTAAACCCTTTTTCAGTATTGTTTAAAGTCCTTTCCCAGATTGCCCCAAAATCCTCAGTCTCTCAGTCTTAATCGTCTCACCAGTGTCTAGACAGAGTCCATCTCCAGACGCTTGAAGACATGTTTTTTTGAATGCTCCTCGTTGTCTTTTACGCTGTCTTCTCCTTGTCACCTTTAGGTAGCAGGAACTCCATGGTGTTGAACCAGCAAAGTTCACTTACTTCTCAGGCCTAACTTTTGCACAGCCTCTCGCAGACACAAGTTAAACTCAGCAAAACAAACTCTAACACGGAGTTTAAATCTGCAAACTCTTTAACTGCATTTAGCACACATGCTGCCAGTCTGGGTCAGCCGAGGGTTGCAGGCCCTCGGTGGCCACATGGCCAAGCTCACATGGCTCACATCTTTACAAGATGGCCGATTCCCATCTCCTCTCCATATTGGAATCCCAATCCAATTGAATCCTGAAACGAACCCCCCTTCTTTGTTTGCACACCCTTTTTATACCCTGATTTTCCGCTTTTCAGGAAATCTGTTTTACCTTGACTATTTTACTTTTTTTTTCCCCCTGCATCCCCTGAAGGGAAATTCCAGCTAAGGTCATTCCCCCATTTTAACATTACCTGTCCTTGAAATCTGCAATCTTAAAGGGGGGGGGCACACCCTATTAGAAGGATTGGCTGATCATGCCTCATTTTATTTCCAGCAAAACACTTCTACTTGCCACAATTATTCTAAGAAAGTATGAAAAGAGGACACTCAGAAAACTGATATTCCTGTTTTTTCCTGTCTACTGATGTCACTGAATCTTCTGGTGGTTGTCTGTGGCAATGTTTAGCTTTCAGGACAATCAGATTTGTTCTCTTCTAATAAATAGTGTACTAATTGTATACATATTCTAATGCTTTATGTAGATTAGTGCATTTAATGCTTGTATCAAGCCTATGAGGCAGGTACTATCATTAATTTAACATTTGGAGAAACCGAGGTAGAGTGCGGTTAAATGCAAGATTGTACACTAACTGTAGATGAACCAAGAATTGAATTCAGGCAGTCTAGTTCTAGACATTAAACACTTACTATGCTAAACAATTTGTCAAAACATTTAGTTCTATGTTTTACAAATCTGGTCTGAAATTCACCTGCATCAAAATTTCGAATGTCTTCTTAAAAGTTTCCAAGGCTACTATATGAGAATCTCTGGAAACTGGGACTAAGAATTCATAGTAAACAACTGTTATTTGCCCAGTAAAGTTTGAGAATCACTGAACTAGGAAATGGAGGAAGGAGAAGAGGAAAAATTCCGTTTGGACTTTTGGATCCAGAAGGGCATGCTACTGAATTCTAAATTTTGTATATAAAATCATTTTGTCTATAAATAGATAAAGTTTTATTTCCTTCATTCCAATCTGGATGGATTTCCTCACTCCCCCCCCCTTTTTTTTTTCCCTGCCTGCCCTCTCAAGAACCTCCAGTTCAATATAGAATTCAAGTGGTCAGAATTGATGTCTTTTTCTTGCTCTCAGCTCTCCAGATTTTAAGTTCCAAGAGAAATTTATATACCAGAAATACCAAATGTCCTTTAGATTCATTTCTAGACGAAAAACTTGGTTTTCCTATCAGAGCTCTGGCAGTGTATTTTGAGACTAGGTCTCACTATTTTTGCCTGTGGAACCGCAGACTCACGTTGCCTGTAGTACCACGGACTCAAGTGAGCCTCAACTTCAGTTTCCCAGGTAACTAGGATTGCCCAGATATTTTTTTGGGACTAGGTCTCACTGTGTTGCCCTGGGCAGTACTTGAACCATGATCCCCAGACCCTGCCGTGACTCCATAAGCTGTCGTTTACAGACACGCACCACCATGTCTGGCTTGGCAGCGTATTCTTTCTTTCTTTTTAAATTATATATATATTTCACATCTTTATATTCCTTGGGGTTCATCTACCACCTCTCCTCCCTGATCCCTCCCATTCACCACCCCCACCAGTTGTGTACTTTAGTTTGGTTGTTAGCTTGTTTTGACATTTCCTCTTGGCCTTTTGTTTGTTTTTCCTGTGTCCCATATATTAGTGAAACCATTTGGTTTCTATCTTTTTCTTTCTGACTTGTTTCTGCTAATATGATTTCTTCTAGGTACATCCATATTATCTCAAAATCATCAAGTTTGCCATTTTTAATTGATAAGTAATATTCCATTGTGTGTATGTACCACATCTTTTTCATCCATTCATCTGTTTTGGGAGATTTGGGTTTTTCCCATGTCCTTGAAATTACAAATAGTGCTGCAATAAACATCTGAGTACAGGTATCTCTATGTATAAATACTGAGGTCTCCTTTGTGTGGATTCCCAGAAGAGCAATTGCCTGGTCAAATGGTAGTTCCATTTTCATTAGTTTGAGGGTCCTCCACACTGCTTTTCATAATGGCTGAACCAGTTTACATTCCCACCAGCAGTATAAGAGTGTTCCTTTCTCCCCACATCCACGCCAGCACTTGTTGCCCATTTTTGGATATGGGTCATTATTATTGGTATAAGGTGATATCTAATTGTGGTTTTGATTTGCATTTCCCTGATTATTAGTGATAATTGAGCATTTTTTCATGTGCCTGTTGGTCATTTGTCTTTCCTTTTTGGAAAAGTGTCTTTTTAGTTCTCCCCATTTTTCACTCGGCTTCTTGTTTTGTTTTTGCTAAGTTGTGTGAGTTCCTTGTGGATCTTTGTTATCAAACCCTATCACTTGTATGTAGGGAAGAAAATTTTCCCATTCAATTTGTTTTCTTTTTGTTTTGTTTATTGTCTCTTTTGCTGTACAGAAGCTTTTTAGTTTGATGTAGCCCCAGCTGTTTATATTTTCCTTCATTTTTTGCCAGCTGTAGATGTGTCCAGAAATGGATTTCTGAAGTGTAATTCATGGAGGGTTTTGCCCAAGTTTTTCCTCTATGTATTTTATGGTTTCAAGTCATACATCCAAGTCTTTTATTCATTTTGAGTTAGTTTTTGTACTTGGTATGAGGGAAATGTCTTGGTTCATTTTTTTACATGCTTTGGTCCAGTTTTCCAAGCACTATTTATCAAAGAGGATGTCCTTGCTCCAATGTAAGTTTTTCACTCCTTTGTCAAAGATTAGTTGACTATATGTGTGTGGTTTTATTTCAGGGCCTCAATTCTGTTCCATTGGTCTGATTGTTGGTTGTTTTACCAGTACCAAGCTGTTTTAATTACAATAGCTTTGTAGTATAATTTAAGATCTGGAGTAGTAATAACTCTGTTCTCCCTTTTTTTTGGTCAGGAGGCTTTTTGATATTTGAGGTCTTTTGTTATTCCATATAAATTTATGTAATTTTTGTTCTGACTCTTTAAAAAATGTCATTGGAATTTTTGTAGGGATTGCATTGAATCTATAGATTAGTTTTGGTAGGATGGTCATTTTAATGATGTTAATTCTTCTAATCCATGAGCAGAGAATGTCTTTCCATTTCCTTATGTCTCCTTTTATCTCTTTTAGCAATGTTTTATAGTTTTCTTTGTATAGGTCTTTCATGTGTTTTTTTAGGTTTATTCCCAGGTATTTAATTTTTTTTTTTTTTGGTGTAATGGTAAATGGGATTAAAAAAATTTTTTTTTCTTCTTATGCTTGACTTTTTGTATAATGGAAAGTTACTGACTTCTGTGTTGATTTTGTAACCAGCTATCTTACTGAACTGGTTTCTTGTTTCAAGTAGTTTTCTATGGATTTTTTTGGGTTCTCTAAATAGAGAATCATATCATCTGCATATAATGATAGCTTCAATTCTCCTTTCCCCATTTGTATCCCTTTTATGTCTTTCTTTTGTCTGGTAGCATATTCTTAGGAAATTCCTGATGATTATGAAAGAAGCTCTTTAACTATTGCCCTTTGAACTCTGTGTAGGGACTAGGTATGTGAAAGGGTCTTCCTTGTAGAGATTTGTTAAAGTTAAATGAGGAATACTTTTCAATTACACATCTCTAAGTCCAATATATACAGGTACTAAGTATGTCTGAGAATGAGAGTTGGCTATGCATTTTAATAGTGCTTCTGGACCATTAATCTATGTTTTAGAAGCATTATAGTATAGCATCTAAACTTAGAGATCACCTAATGTCTCCTGTCTCCTTTCAAGATCCCCACAAATAGCGCTCTTTATAGAAACAAAGAAATAAATACTATGTTCCAAGTGCTTTCCAATGCCTAAGCTCCATTGTGGGGAAAGATGCCTACTCAACTTTATTTCTCTCTTCTCCTGACTAACAAGAAAAGGAAATACCTTTAGGACTGCCATTTGTAATATAAGCATGAAATATTGTGGGAGGGTTCTGTAGAAAAACTAAATGTATTTTTAGTAAGCCAGATTACTAAGTACATCCATCAGAACCTCCCTTCTGGGGCTTGAATGCAAGTCTGTCCAATGGTAGTTAACTGTGTAGCCTGACAGAAGGCAGGAACACAGAAGTAGTCGTGTAAAAGCCTCTACAGGAAGCATAAACCTCCCTGGGAAAAGCAAGATCATAAAGAAAAGAGGAGAATGAGAAATCCATGTTCACATGTACAAGAGCAATAAAAGCAAAAGACAGTAGAAGTTAATTAGTACTATTGCAGGCAAATGCTCACATCTCAGGAGTGTTTGCCAAAGTGAAAGTGGTGAACTGTGTATACATTTCCGAGAGCAACTCATGAACCTGCAGTGTTCAATACTTGGTAAAGTTTGGCTATGCTGGCACCAATGGCTTCCAAGCCCCAGTATATCATTAAAATAAGGCCTCATTATCTCAGATAATGCGAGATAAATTAATTTTAAATTAATTTTTTTTTAAATTGTAGTTTTATTTTGTTCTTTGGGTTACAACCACTGTTATATATTTTTCCCCCTCCCTCCTCCCTCCGGTGCTCCCTCCATTCTCTCACACCCCACTCTTTGTTATTAGCTGTGCTGAGTCCATTAGTCTCTTTCCCATGTTAGTGTCTTTTCTCTGGGTGAGGGACTGCGTTGTTGGGTCCCGG
>PVHY01019968.1:0-26453 GCA_004024945.1 Uropsilus gracilis | reverse complement strand
TTTCCTTTCCTTTCCTTTCCTTTCCTTTCCTTTCCTTTCCTTTCCTTTCCTTTCCTTTCGTTCGTGTGTGTGTGTGTATTCTAGTGTCCTGAACTCACTATTTTTTTCCAGGGGTGGGAGTGGAGGTGTGCCATCCACTATTGATCTGTTAAATTCCACATCTCAGTTAACTGTATTTCTCCATTTTAGAATTTTACTTGATACTTTTCAAAACTAAATTCCAATGTTATGTTGACATTCTCCATTTTCTCCCCATCTTTTTACTTTAGTTCCCCCTGTATTAAATGTAGGGGTTTGTTTTTTTTTTCCCCAGAGACTGGGTCTTGCTATGTTGCCCGGGGTTGTCTCAAACTTGCTCAAATTTGATCCTGTCTTGTGGCCTATCTGTGATTGAAAACTGGATCTTGGGAGCGGAGCCTGCTGCAGCCCGGGGTGGCTTTGCCCTTTTCTAGGGAGGGCTTCCTCTGTTTGCCAGGCGAACAGGACGGGGACTGACCCCATTAAGTCAGGGATGACTGAACTAACCGAAGCGCGGCTGCGGTTTCAGTGAGGCCGCATCCACTTCTGGTTGGCCTATACTCTTGGGGAGCAAACCGTGTTAGGGTCCAAACGGAGCCCTGGGGCGTTGGCCAGGACCCTTCCCCATGGTGTCCTTGTCTGCCGAGCACTTGGGATTGATGACAGCTCTGCCGTGCTCCTCACAGGCTTGGTTTCTCAGCCTCCTGGCCTTCACGACTCTGAGATTCCATGAGTCTCAGCTTCCCAGGTAGCTGGGATTACAGGTGCACACCACCACGCCCAGCTATTTTTTGGGTCTAGGTCTTGCTGTTTTTGCCCCACGTGGGACTCAAAATGCCTCTAGCCCCAGCTGCTTCATAGGCTGAAACTTAAGACACGAGCCACCATGCCCAACTCCATGAGTCTCTCTTTTTTTTTTTTTTGAGACTAGGTCTCACTATTTTTGCCCGTGGAACCGCAGGCTCTCGTTGCCCGGGGTACCACGGACTCAAGCAATCCCCAGCCTCAGCTTCCCAGGTAGCTGGGATGACAGGCGCGCGCCACCACGCCCAGCTATTTTTTGGGAGTAGGACTCACTACGGGCCCCAGGCAGGACTCAAACCGCGATCCCTAGCCCCTGCTGCTTCATAGGCTGAAGCTTACAGGCACGAGCCACCGTGCCCGGCTCCATGAGTCTCAAGAGGAAAGCTGGCTCAGTTCTTCCACAGGATCCCAACCCCTTCAGTCTCAATTTTTGTTTCATCAGACCTGAGATTCTGCCAAATGCTCCACTGGTTTCTGTGCTTCTCAGCAGTGGTTCCAGCCCTGTGTGCAGACAGACTGCTCGCTGCTTTCTCAGCCTTGCTCTCGGCATCCGGAACCAGCAGATGTGGGTTCACTCCTCAGAGGTTTGGGATTTTGGCCCCTCAAGGCCTCATTGCCTCAGTGGCTCTGAGAGTCCTTTTGTTGGGTCATCTTGCTGTGCTCCACGGGGCCTTTAGGTCTGTGGCGGCCGCTCAGGCCCGGTCCTTAGCAGAAGCTGCTGGTACAGATCTTGCTCGTGTGTTTTTTCTTCTTTATGTTGTAGAATGGATGTTCATGTTTGCTCCATTTATCGGGGGGGTGGGGTGGGGTGGGGGGTGTTCAGTCCAAAGGGAATTGGAAAGAAAAATGATCTGTTTATTCATCTAGGAACGAACTGGCCATTGTAAACTTACCGGTACATTACAGCTGTGCCTTGCGTCTGGGAACACCAGGCGTTAACTCTATCAGCACAGAGAAGTGAGGTGACTGGCCTCAGGTGGGAGTTTCACAGCTGGGGGCTGCAAAGTTCTCTATTGTCCATTGTCCTGTGGACTGTAAACTGTTGATTAGCAGCACCCCTGGCCTTTCACCCACCCGATGCCAAGTGCATGTGTCTTCCCCCAGGAGTGACCTCACAAAACTTAACTCCAGATCTTGCCAAGCGTCCCCCTGGGAAGCTCCTCTCCAGCTGAGAACTGCTAAGAGGAGGGTTCTTTTACCTAATTTAATACGTGACCAAAGAAGTGGATTGAATTTTGAGTTACCCAGGTCACTGTGTGCACAGTGGACTCTTGCCTGACACGGGGTGTGTGTGTGTGTGTGTGTGTGTATGTGTATGTGTGTGGCCCTGGGACATTTGTGAGAGCAAGTAAGTTTCTTGGCCCCCAGTGTGCCTGGTGTGAGCTGGGAACGGCCATCCCGCCATCCCTCGCTCACTTGGTCTGGGTGGAGAGACAGTCTCTTGAGTTCCACTTTTGGAGCTACTTCCGCCCCTGTGTGGCGGCCTCCCTCCCTATCTCTGCCCAGCAGCACTGCCCAGCCAGGCCTGTTGGGAGCATGGGCACGCCTGGCCTTTGAGCTGGCCACAGCGGCTGAACCTAGAGATCCGCCCAGACAACATGAACAGCCACCTGAAGCTCCGTGTCGGAAGGACATCAGTGGATCAGAACTGGGACTGCAAAACCAAGGGTTAAAGGAGAAAGAGACGGCTTGGAAGAAACATGACTGGCGCAGACCTTGCTGAATGGCACGACGCTGCCAAGACGCTGCCCAGAACGGTTTCTGCGGCCTGCACCGCTTTCTCTGGCTCTGCAGACATGTCCCTGTGTTCCAAGTCAATCGACCCAGATGCCAGGGCGCTGATCAGTGACCATTGACCCACAGCTTCCTCGCGCTCCCCCCCCCACCCCAGTACCTCGGGTGCTGAGTCAGAGCCGCTCGCTGGGTGCTCTGGGTGCGCCTGGGGAGGCGCCCGTTCTCTCAGTCGCCCTCTGTAGTAGCCGATCTGAGCACCTTTTAAAAAAGAAAGAAAAAGCAGCCGGGCGTGGTGGCGCGCACCTGTAATCCAAGTGCTGGGAGACAAGAGGCTAGGGATTGCTTGAGTTCGCGGATTCAAGACTACCCCGGGCCACATAGCGAGACCTAGTCTCAAAAAAGAAAAAAAAAAAAACTCTTAAGAGAATATGGTTCTAGAAACTCCAGCAATGTCTATGACATGAGGTTTCCGAGAGCTACCGTGACTGGTGCTTGATTCCTGGCGCAGTCGCCCTTATTTCTTCACTTTCCTCGCCGCCCCCTGGGTTCGGCTCTGTGGAGGCCCTGCTTTCCTATTTTGTGAGATTTTAAATGATATGTCCACGGTACCTCCACGGTCGGCGCCAGCCACACAAGGAGGGACTGGCGATGAACGGTCGGGGTACCCGCGGGGCCCCCCCCCATTGCTGCCGGCCCCGGGGTCTGAGCGCCGCTGTCTCGCTCCGTGTGATCATCGCCAGCTTGGCCTTGCTGCGTGTGCAGTGCCGTCCAGGGCAGGTCTCGGGGCTGCAGTGCTTCTTCCTGGTGGCCTGGTTAGTACCGCCTCGTGATGGGGGACGACCAGGAGTTTTAGGGTGTTCGCCGCTCTCGCAGGAGTCCGGGCGCCCAGGTCTGTGGTGGGCGTTACACGACAACATCTCAGTGGGCTGTGACCTCAGCTCACCAGTGCGGCCGTCACCGTCGTCCCGGGTTTTGAAGCCAGCTTCAGAACTTAGCTCTGGACTGTCAGAGGAGTAATAGGGATAAAAATCACCGCATGGGAACTCTTCGTGCTACTTCACCATCTTTCTGTAAATCTAAAGTTATTCTGTTTTTTTGTTTTTCTTTTTGAGACTAGGTCTCGCTATTTTTGTCGTGGAGCCGCAGGCTCACGTTGCCCAGGGTACCACAGACTCAAGAAATCCTCAGCCTCAGCTTCCCAGGTAGCTGGGATTACAGGCACGCGCTGCCATGCCCAGCTATTTTTTTGGGGACTAGGTCTCGCTACGTGCCCCCAGCGGAACTCGAACCGCGATCCCTGGCCCTGGCCGTAACTTCCTGTGCTGCCACCAACAGGCATGGGCCACCATGCCCGGCCCTCTAAAGTTACTCTGAAAGAAAAGAGGTAGAAACGTAAGGACTACAGCTTCCTGGAGCCCATGCTGTTCCGGTCACTCGCTCTGGGGACTGGCAGCTGTTCCTTCTCAGCCTCTCAGGACTGTTGGGCATTTGATTGGAAGCTCAGGAGTGCACAGCGAAGCAGGCCCAGGGTTTGGCTGAAGCTCCCTCCTATGCAGGTCAGGGTTCTGCTGCCTTTCTCGCCCTGGGGGATGGGAACAGGCTCTCTGAACAGGTGGCACCTCATCATTAAAGCCTCCACATACACGCGATTCTCGGTCATTCTTGGTGTGTGGCCTCCTTCAGTCCAAAGACCAGCTTTTTAATTAAATGCAGTCCGTGCTAACATGTGAGTTAGTGCTTACCGTACACCCAAACCAATGAAGTTAGGCATTCAGTTCCCTGATTTTATGTCAGGAAATTGAGGCGTAGCAGCTCTCAGTAAGCTGACCAAGGCACAGGTAGCATGTGACGAAGCCAGCACACAGGCCGACGTCATCTTATTCTGGAGGCCAACCTGCACTTATTTATTATTTCTTTATCTATTTATTTATTCATGCATTAATTCATGAAATTAATTAATGGTTCAGTGCTGTTCACTAATTTGCCCAAGGATTTGCAGCCAAAGTAGGCTTTAACCCTAGGTGTTTCTTCTAAGTTGATAACTTTTAACCACCAGGCCCCTTACGTAGCAATTAATTTACCACTAGCCACTTATGTGGCTATTAATTTGCAGTTTAAGGAGGCTAAGAGGAGACCCAGAACAGAGCAGACAAGGCAAGTTTGCAAAATGCAGAGGGCACAGACTCCCTGCGAAATCAAAGCCGTTTGTCTTTAATAGAAATATCTGTTCAACATTCTTAGTTAAAAAGTTGTGCTGTACATGATTCATTTCACTCTTCTGTAGAGTTGCTCTGTTTACTCTCACAGAGGAATGCAAAGTTTTAGAAATTAAGACTTGCCAAATACATAATCGTAAATCGAAAGTCCTGCATAACCCTACCTGTTTCGTTGAGCAACTGTTATTAAACAACTTGGAACTGACTGTTCTAAGCTTTTTCTAAATATAAACTAATGTGTGGTTAGTTTCCAGTTGATGTCATTTATGTTAGTATTGTTAAAGATCAAAATTGTGTTTACTAAGTGCTTTGCCTAGAAGGCTGGTGCGTTTAAAAACTGGAGTTCTTACAATGTGGCTGTGGCTTTTTCACATTTTCTTAATGTTGATTGTGGGGCAAGTGATTTACTACTTTCGTTCTACCTTTGACTCTTCCTGCAGAGCCCATTTTCCTTTTAAGTATTGCTTTGAAGAACTAGACATGCCATTTTTCTGAGCATGGTTGGTTGGTTTTCACCGACTTTTACCAGTCCTTTAACCTACTTCATCAAAAACAGTTTTTTTCTTCTAGTTCCAGTCATTTCTGCTAGGAAAGTGGAATGGAAAGCAGTATTAATGGGTTATTGGAAGGTAATAGTAGGACATGTATAAATTAAGATGGCAGCTTCCAAAGATTAAAAATAAAGTTCACTAGGATATAAATACATTGGAGAATGATAGCTTGAAATAGTTTCAGTTTGTGTGCACATACGGTATTTATTAGTTGAAATTCTAGACTGGTGTTTGATTTTTTTTGTTTTTTAACTGAGACATTGAGCCTTAACTTTGGAGGTATTTATAGTTGGAATGTGTTGAAGCCAAAATTATATTTTCAGAGCCTTCTAAAGTACAGACCCCTGGCTCCTTATCTCTCTTGTTGACCACCTGTTCTCTCCCTCCTGTGCAGTTAGAATAGACACCTTGAAATTTTGCTCTAGGCTCTGTATACCTCGAGTTCTCTCAACTGCATTTCAGATGTTTACTGGCCTGTCACTGTGCCTTCAGCATCATTCTAGGCACTGGGATGTGTGAAGGAAATGTTCAGAATCTGCCCTGGTGTGTGGGGGGGATCAAGTCAGACAGAAGAAAAAGTTCTCTGCTAGGTGATGTGCTTTGGAGAAGGGGAGACAGAGAATGGGGAGTGTGGGCCGTGGGTTTTGTAAGGAAGGGGTCGCAGCCTTGCATATTGCGTGGTTGGGGTGGACTCGCTGAAATGACACTTGAGCCAAGACTTGGTGCCTTGTGCCCGCAGGCCCTGCCACCGTCGGGGGAGAGTGGCCTGTTTGGGGTGCCATGCAACAGCAGGAAGCCATCTTGGGCTAGAGCAGAATAAGCAGGTGCAGAGAGTGAAAAGAGATGACGTCAGAGAGTGTGCTCGTTTAGAGGAGGGGTAGATGAACCTACTCTTCAGAGAGCCAGTGACCTGGCGGGGCTTGCAGACACCTTCCCACTGGCCACAGCTGTGGGGGAGCTTTCCTGCCCTGAAGCAGCCACAGACCTGGTGGCAAATAGGTAGGTGTGGCCGTGTTCCAGTAACGTTTGTTTAAAAAACAGGTAGCAGGCAGGACATGGCTCTGAGTTTGTCAGCTCCTGATGCCAGGCCTGTGGGCTACTGTCCAGAGTGGCTTGTGCTCTGGGTGTGTGGAGTGTTCCCTGGAGCAGTTGGAGCTTATGAGGTTTTTTTTTTTTTTTTGAGACCAGGTCTCGCTATGTTGCCTGTGGAACCCTAGGCTCACATTGCCCAGGGTACCACAGACTCAAGTGATCCCCAGCCTCAGCTTCCCAGGTAGCTGGGATTACAGACATGCGCCACCACACCTAGCTAGTTTTTTGGAACTAGGTCTCTCTACGGGCCCCAGTGGGACTCAAGCCGCGATCCTTGGTCCCCGCTGTGGCTTCCTAGGCTGCTGCTTACAGGCATGTGCCACTGTGCCCAGCTGCTGCTGGCTGTCAAGTTGCAAATGACTGTGAAGGGGGAGGGCCGGGCATAGGTGAAGAGGTGGAGGAGGCAGTTGGGACAGAGGGGGGTGTTCAGGGCTGAAGTCAAGGCTGGACTGAATGCTGGGGTGTCTATAGCTTCAGGCTGGTATTTTAGGTGTTGAAACTGAAAGAGAGCAGGGCAAGAGTGTAGCTTCGTCTGGATGGTTTTGACACTTTCATGAGTGTTGATTCCAGTCTCCCCTACACACAGCTCTTTGACGCAACTGATTAAGTCCAGAACCAGCATGCTCTTTGGGGTAGGTTTATTCCTTGCCCGTGATCTTACCATGCCCTAACTCTTGTTTCTAGCGCAGAGTCTTGTAGTCGTAAGCACATTGATAATTCTCTGCAGCCATCATCACTGTTCATGTCCAGAACTTCCATCATCCAAGTCAGAAACTCTGCACCCACTAAACCACAACTCCGCACTCCTCCTTTTCCCTTTCAGCTTTCTTCTGTCTCTATGAATTTCTCTCTTCTAGACATCTCCTGTCAGTGGAATCATGCACTGTTTCTGCTTTCACGTCTGACTTATTTTCACTTAGCATGATCTTTCAAGATTCATCCATATTGTGACATATATCAGTACTTTTGTTATTGTTTAAACATCTCTGGGTAATTAATCATATACCTGTGGTAACGAGTCACACATCTCAGAGGGATTCCCTGCTGCAGGAGTTCATCACAATGAAACCTTGTGTTCCTACCAACACTGGGTCTGTGTTCTGGAAGCTGAGTTTAACAAAGTGACACTTGCTTGCCATCCTTTCACTTGTGGTACTTAAGCAAAATAATGTCAAGTGATTTTAAATAGCTGGGTGATTTGCTAATGCGATTTGCTGGTTTTTCTGATGTTATATGGCATTTTAAATTAGAAGATAAGCTTGTTTCATTTGAAATTGGATAGAAAACCTAAACACTGGACAACTTAAAGGTGGCATTCATGTCAGAATAGATTTTCTTCTAGAAATGAGATGAGGTATTGGTGGGGGGTGGGGTAGGGGGAGTCTGTAATTTTTATAGCTCGCCTGGCTTGGTAACCTGGAGTGGTGGCTACCCTGTCTGAGGTGGCAGGCATGTCATCACCCCATGTCCTGAAGGACCTGTTAGCGCTACTCTATCACAGCTGTGTTTGTGGCACTGATGGGCCTGGAGGGAAAGGCTGGGGCTTCTCTGGGTTCAGGAGTAAAGCCCACCCAACACTTAGTGTGGGAGTACAGTGCTTATTCAAACACCGCGAAGCCTTGTGGCAAGGACTCTTCGCTGTGGTGACAGAAAATGCTGGGGGATAAAAGGAAACATTTTAACATCAGCTTAGGACCAGCAAAATAAATAAATAAATAAATAAACAAACAAATAAATAAATAAATAAATAAATACCCATCATTTTTAGTTTTACAAAACTGAGAAGGAAAATCAGAGGCAAAAGGTTATTTTCCAGACTTCGGCTCCCATTTACTTTCTGGTAGGCCTTTCCTGCCACTTCCCATAATTCACTGAGCCATCCAGCACTGCCTAACATCAGCTTTAATGAAAGTGGAGAAAAAGAGATCAAAGCATCCATTGTTCCCTCCTTCTGAATTGTGGTTAGCTTTGGGATTTGGCCCTAGGTTGTCAGATTTTTCTTTTTTCTCTTTTTATTTAACCTAGCGGGCAAGAGATTAAATTACTGTGTCTGGGAGGTTGGAAAAGACATGGCGTTGGGCTCTAGGAACCTTGAGGGCTTTACTTTTGCCCCTGTTAGCAGTAACTGTGCCTAGGGCCAAGAATCACCAGGCACCCACAGTAGGGAGCTTTTAAGCTTTGTCAAAGCAATGATTAGTGCTCAGCTTATTTTTCTATATGAGTAGAAATAATAATACTTCATTAAAGTCAGATGAGCCCCGTACCTCTTACTTTTCTCTTGACTAAGCCTTGTGCAAAGAGGGAGTGTGAGAGGCATGTGTCCTTGGGACTCTGCCTCACATTGGCCTCCCAGAGACCCGGGCAGCTCCCGGTGGCACTCAGGGTACGGTGGTGCCGTAGCCTATCAGACCTACCTTGCTAGGACTGTTCCTTCAAGACCTCATGGTTCAGAGGCAGCACCCACACCAGGAGGTATAGCCGCATAAGAGCTGAGGGTGCCTGTGTGGTGACTCAGGGAAAGTGAACCCCTTGGGAAAGGACCTCAATTCTTGTCCAGCCAAATTTACCCAGCCGTCCTGGACAGACATTCAGTTCTTTTTAAGTTCCAGGCATGTTTTTGTTTGCTATCTTTTTCTTGGACTATCTTTGGGAAGTTAGTAACCAAGTTCACCTTCATCTATTGAATTAGCCTAGATGCCCTAGACTGTGATCAGCCTATCAGGAAGGCATGAGATCTAGTGGATCTAGCTCTTTCTTGCCATTTACTTCTGAAGAAATAGTTTATTTGTGGGACATTCAGAGCACACGTAGCCCTTGACTGAAAATATATCTCCACCAATCACATCAGCCACACCCATCTATAATAATTGTGGAGACTGTGACTCTTAATTTCCCTGGTCAAATGTTCTGCTTTATTATTCAGCTGAATAATACAAAAAGCAATTTCCACTTTCCCTAAACAGAGTTCTACTCCAGAAATCAGAAATGGATCATATAGCATGAAAGCTGTCTTACTCTGAGGTGATGTAACATGGCGCTTAGGAGCTGCCACCTGCAAAAGGAGCCTTAGGTCATGGGATGTAGTGACATCTTACACCAAAGCTCACACAGTTCCTGTGATAATTTCCAGAGAGCCAGGCCCATCCTAGGCTCTTTTACAGTGACCACTCACGACAAATCAAACACATCCATAACAGTATTCAGTAAATATTACTTCTTACTAAGTGTTAATTGTAATAAAAATGAATAAAAGGCTTCTTCTGGGGGGGATGAGTTGAAGATTCTTTCTTATTGAAATAGCTAACAGTCTGTGGGTCTCAGGTGTACATGATCATAAATCAACGTCTGTACATGCTACTTGGTAGTTCCCCCCCCCCTTTTTTATTGCGGTAACCTTGGTTACAGTACAGATTGATTTAAGGGAATAGGTTTGCACCTCCCTCGGTGTATACGCCCACCCAGGGCACCCATGGTCTGTTACACACAGACCAGGCGACCCCTCCGTCCTTTGTTCTCGCCCCCAAATAAGAGATTCTTAAGCAAACTCACACGTAGGCTGTATAGAAAAGACACATTTTATGTTAAAAATGTGGAGGAAGACGCATCATGCACGCAGAAAGAAAGGTGTCGTTTAAAAACAGCATCAGCACACCGGGCATGGCGGCATGTGCCTGTAAGCGGCAACCTAGGAAGCCGCGGCGGGGACCGGGGATCACAGTTCGAGTCCCGTTGGGGCAACACAGCGAGACCTATCCCCCAAAAATAGCTGGACGTGGTGACGCGCGCCTGTAATCCCAGCTACCTGGGAAGCTGAGGCTGGGGATTGCTTGAGTCTGTGGTACCCTGGGCAACGTGAGCCTGCGGTTCCACGGACAAAAATAGCGAGACCTAGTCTCAAAAAAAAAAAAGAAAGAAAAAGAAAAATCACTAGCAAGTGTTTGCAGCTAGTTTCAGGGTCAGAGGCCTGCGGGGTCATGGTGTCACTGGTGTGGGAAGGGTGAAAAGCAAACATGCTGGACTGGTCCGCCCTGAAAACGCCCTGGGGGCGGGGCCCGCGCGGAGTGGGCGGGGCCCGCGCGGAGTGGGCGGGGCCCGCGCGGAGTGGGCGGGGCCCGCGCGGAGTGGGCGGGGCCCGCGCGGAGTGGGCGGGGCCGTGCACCTTCCAGACACCGTGTCTGTGGCAGTGTTTTCGGTCCAGACTCGTGGGAGGAGGTTATTTTAAGACGTCTGGTAGCTTGTGTTTTAGTTGAGTGTGGGCCACCTCTGCACAACGGTGTTGTGGTTGGGGCTTTGTGTGACACCGGCTTTGCCTTCAGGTCCGGGCAGGCGCCAGGCGCCCTAGGAGGCTGTGGTGGGCTCTGGGTATTCACCTGCAGGGACATCCCGGGAACAAGGAAGGCAGCAATACTGTTGCCTCTTTTAAGACAGGCGCTCACACTTCAGGGTGGTATTGGGTGCCTCTACTCTCATAACTCAGAAAGCTTCTGCCTGTTAGCAGGTAGAGGGATACAGAATTCTTGCTCCTCAGGCTGAGTCCCCACCCTTCCTCCCCCCAAGTCAGCGTTGGAAAGTTACTTAACCTTGCTCTTGAGAAGAGTGACAGCTGCTGCTTTGTGGTGTCCCCTCCTGTCTTCTGCCCCGAGATGGGCCGGGCCAGAAGCCAGGCTGTCCACTGTTTCCTCCCTCCGGCTGGCTTTCTGCTGGCGGTGTGTGCACCTGTTGTAACTGGGCGCCATGCGGCCTACCCAGACTCCTCAGCCGCTGCTCTGCTGCCCAGGAGCCCAAAAGGTGTTGCACATAGACAACAGGATTTCTAAGAAGGGGGAGAACTGGCAGATGTTGGAGCTGGCTCTTCCAGATAAGCGCTCTCTCTGTGTCTCTCTCTGTCTCTGAGTTCAGTCTTCAATCAAGTAGCTTAACTTCATCTCTGCTGTTGCTGCCCCCAGTGTAAATTACTTAGTCCAAATGCAGACTTAATCTCACCAAATTACTTAGCATTGGTGTCCTCTGTGAGCCCCAGCTTCTTGAGTGTGTGATGCTCTGACCACAAATTAGCAAAAGGCACTTGAAAATCTTTCTGTGGATTCCTTTGGAAGTGCTTTAGGTAGAAGGATATAGTTGTGGCTACGTGATCTTTTTCCTTTTAGGTCACTTTTTCTTCTATTCTTACACAGTTCACAGTGTTCTTGTGATGTTTTTAAAACGTATGCACTCTTTCATCTGATATTTTAATCTCTTCTGCCATCATTAGTCACCAGTGACGACCAGCGACTGAATCTTGGGGGGGCTGGGGGTGCGACAGTCATCCAGCTCCAGCCGGAAGACTCAAGGCCTCTGCTGCTTGGGTTCAGGACCACCAAGAGCAAGTGAGGCACCTTTCCCTACAGATGAAGTCACCCTCCCCATTCACGCTGGGCCAGGTCACCGAAGTAAAGCCCCGAGCTGAGAATTTTGCTCCTTTCTAACAGTGATCTAATTGTGAAAAGCACAGATGGCTACTGACAGTTTATGAACGTTAAGCATTTGCTGGTTTTAAAAATAGCTGTGAGAAAGGAAAAGCAAGGTGAGAAGAGAGGATGAAAATCAAATGGCCGCAGCAGGCCTGGGATTTTCAGGCAGCGGGTATGGACCCAGCCACAGGGCAGTGGATTTGCTCCATGGCAAGTCAGTAGATTTGCTCCACGGCAGTTAGAGTAGGTTTGCCTCCCTGTGGACCCAGTCCCTGGTGCATTGATTTAATAGCACAGGTCAGAGGCATCTGCTGACAAACCCACAGGGTCATAAGCCAAGGCGAATGTTTCCGGAGTCGTGGGGCGTGGTGGGAAATGCTAATTGGCCGCGGGAACTGGGAGCTCTGCTGACTCCTATCCCCCTGTGAACCTTCTCCCTCCGGCAGGCTTGTTAATATTTAAAAATAAAGTGCTAAATCTATTACAGAGCACCCTAATTTAATTTCGGGAGTGTCTCAGCGCTGTGTGGGCATCAGTAGAGGGTCCTCATCCGCGGGGCTGCGGGTTTCCTGCGTTTTAGCTCTTCGTCTGCAGTTCTGTGGATTGTGGACAGGAAATGACTTCTGTCTGAGAGTGAGGCCGGTCTCAGCCATGGGTCATTTCTCTCTGCTGAGCCTACGGGTGCAGTTGGAGAGCGCTCCCGAGCAGGCACCCCCAGTGTGTAACGGGCAGGTCCGGCTGGTCGACTGGTGTGAGCTTCCCGGGCGCCTTCCTCTCTCCTCCCTTTTCTTCCTGAACCTGTGCTTTTCTTGTGGGGGATGCCTTTTCCTGTGAGTGTCTGAGTCTCAGGTGGTTTTGTATTTATATTCTGGGGAATAGGAGCAGCTCTGTTTGAGGTCTCTGCTGGTGGCAGACAACCTCTATCAGCTCCCTGACCGGAGCTGGGGAGTGGCCTCTCTTCAGTCACACTAAGCATGAGGACTTGACCTTGATGGCAGTGAAAAGCCATATAAAGATTAGGTGAGAGAATAACAGGAAGATTTTTTTTTTTTAATTTCTCCAACTCTTCCCCCCATGAAATTACAGATAATGACTAAACACAGTTCTTGGTTCCAAAAGCAAATAAAGAATTTGGGAGCCATCTAAAAGCCACGAATGTCTCTGTGTCCTAGGGGAATACCAATAGGGTATTAGTCTGTACTATGTTGTTTGACCCATAGATAGGACTCTTAGTAATAAGATAGTATTAGCATACTTTCAGGTTAGCAGTTTAGATACATCCCAAATTGAAGTTTTTATTATGAAAATATTAAGCTATATGAAAAATTAGAAGAGTGGCACACTGAACACATTATCCTCTCTCAAGGGTCAGCAGTTATCATTGTTTTGCTTTAACGCTCTTGTTTTATTCTTTTCCCAGAGCCATGCGAAATTAAGTTGTAAGTAGATATCAAGACCTCTTAATACTTAACCTTAGATTGCTTTTAAAAGGATGGTTTCCTGAGCCTGGCTAGCTCAGTCGGTAGAGCATAAGACTCTTAAAAGGACGGTTTCCTGTATAGGCATGGCATCATTACTGCAACCGAGAAAGGAGTTATTTTCATAAGAAATCTCATATTTAATCCATATTAAAATCTCTGCAGCAGGGCTCATGTCTTAGCTGCCGCTGCCCACACCCCCGCCCTGAAACCCCAGAGTCGGCCACTGTCCACCTTGCCTACCTTCCTTCCATCCGGTTATGGGAGCTGACGCCCGGGCCATTTTTTTTTTTTAATATAAATAATTTTATTTTGTTCTTTGGGTTACAACCTCTCTGTTATATATTTTTCCCCCTCCCTCCGGTGCTCTCTCCATTCTCTCACACCCCATTCTTTGTTGTTTATTAGCTGTGCTGAGTCCATCAGTCTCTTTCCTATGGTAGTGTCTTTTCTCTGGGTGAGGGACTGCGTTGTTGGGTCCAGGCAAATCTTGCTGTTAGATTTTCGGTCTTAAGTTTGCGTTGGGTAGCCAGGTTATATTCGTTTGTGATCTGTCCACGTTTTCTTGCTGCAGGCCATCCTCTCCAATCCAATCCCATCTCCATTGCTTTGCTGCTTTTCCTTATGGCGCTGGTGTCGGGCTTTGGGGGTCTTGCCTCCTGCCAGTGTTGGTCAAGAAATTTCTCTGAGTTCAGGCTTTTTTTTTGTTTTGTTTTTTGTTTTTTGAGACTAGGTCTCGCTATTTTTGCCCATGGAACCGCAGGCTCTCGTTGCCCGGGGTACCACAGACTCAAGCCATCCCCAGCCTCAGCTTCCCAGGTAGCCGGGATTACAGGCACGCGCCACCACGCCCAGCTGTTTTTTGGAACTAGGTCTTGCTATGGGCCCTAGGCAGGACTCGAACTGCGATCCCTAGCCCCGGCCACTTCATAGGCTGAAGCTTACAAGCACGAACCACCGTGCCCGGCCCATGAGTTCAGGCTTCTGCAAGTGTCCTTTGAAGGTTATCTCCTCTGCTTCCTTTTGCAGTTTTGGTGTGGGGCCCATTATCCCCTCTTTGGTCATCCTCTCCTCTCCCTTGATGAGGGGAGGGTGTGTTGCTCTCCTTGAATATATCTCCAGAATAAAGTCCCCGGTTTTGGCCCGGACAGTGTAGAAGTGCACATGGTGACATCGTGTCTCTATGGTTGTTTTTCTGGTCTTACAAGTACTGGTTCACTTGGTTGTCCATCTGCTGTGTCCTGCTCCGGTCTGTGGGCTGGATTTTTGCCTGGTCCCTCACCAGTTCTATGTTGGGGTTGCTGTTGCACCTATTCTGGTTGCTCTGAAGTTTAGCTGGAGTAAGAAGTAAGAGAGAGATGGAGGGGCCCTCCCACTCCCCCCACCCCCCACCCCCGGCGCTGGAAAGTCCCAGCGCGGGGGCCGGCCAACCTGAGGACCGCTCGCCCGTCCATGCGCCCCGGCTTCTGGGGGCTGGGGGCTTCACGGTGCCGCCCAGGCCAGGCCATTCTTTTTTTTTTGGAGACTAGTTCTCACTATTTTTGCCTGTGTACCACAGACTCAAGCAATCCCCAGCCTCAGCTTCCCAGGTAGCTGCGATTACAGGCGCATGCCACCACGCCCAGCTATTTTTTGGGGACTAGGTCTTGCTACGTGCCCCCAGCAGGACTCAAACTGCTATGGCTGGTCCTGGCCGCAGCTTCCTAGGCTGCCACTTACAGGAATGTGCCACCATGCCCGGCCCTTGGGCCGCTTCTTAAAGGAATGCTTATATTCTGGAATTGCCTTGGGTTGATGTGTTCCTTGATCCCCCAGTGCTTTGATGGCTCTAAAAACTGGGTTATGTTAGGTGGGAAGAGGCTGTGCCAGTCCTCTGAAGCAGCTTGTTGCCATGTTAGTGAGGACCTGGGTGATGATCCCTCATGGGCCGAGCCTTCCTGATCCCTCCGTTGTAAGTGTGCATTTCCGCTCCGCAGCCACACCAAGGGCAGGGTCTGTCTTTAAACAAGCCCCGGCCATCTGATACCTTTCCCGCATCCCCTCTGTTTCTGTGCAGTTGGCGGGTTTTGAATTGGCCTTGACCGGTGAGCATCACTTAGCTAAAGGCAGAAGAGTTGCTCTCTTCATTCTTTATCCAGGGAGAGAGAAAGTGGCTTCGTGGATGGAATGTTGTGCTCTGCCGGCTGCGCCTAGCATCTCAGTGCAGTGTTTGCCAGAGAGGAGTCCTCCCATTGGAGGAGGGTTTCCTGCCCCAGTGGGTTAAGGGAAGGCGTTGTCTTTTGCAGAGTACTGATGCCTTAACTTCTCTGCATCTGCAAGTGCTTCCTCGGGTAATGTCTGCCTTCCTGCAAAGTCAGGGCTCTCGTTCCTGAACTTGACAGTTGGGTGTTACTGTGGGTTGAAAAATTTAAATTCCCAAACAGTAAATTACCTCTTTTTCCTGCTGCTGTATTCCCGACAAACAGTATTCCCGATTAACAGTGACCTGGTGAGAATGTGTTATCCCCACAGGACATGGAGACTAGGCTTTTCAAAATAGGGTCAGGAGGGGGGAAATCCGTTGGAATCTCAGCTTCATGACAGAAGCACCACAGGTGTGAGGATCAGCTTGGATCTTGTGGGGGTAGGTGAAGGTAGAAGAATGACCTGGGATGGGGACAATTATTGGGTCTGGAGCAACAGAGAGGAGACCCTTAATTCGGCCAGAGCTCAGTTGTGTCTTTGTGCTTGGCCCCTTAAGTATAAAAATGTCTGATCACTGCTTTTAAGACATGACAAGAAAGTACAGTAGGCCCTGTGGCAGCAGCCCTGGGTGCATTCCTGATAACAAGTAGGTGCTTTTCGGGAACTCTGGAAACTGACTCAATGGATGTGGTTACTGGAAGAATTTTCACCTTTGGAACAGAAGTGCTTTCTCTTGCAAAGGCTTTTCTGCTGCCTTTCGCGGAAATGGTGCATTCTCTGCAGACCGCGTGGCTGTCCATCCCAATTAGCCGAGCAGCCTGGGACGTCCTGGCGTGGAGTTGCTGGAATTGTCCTCTATAGCTCTTTCCCTTTGTTCTTTCCAACAGATCAGATGTGTGGCCTTCTGTATACATGGTTACGCAATAATGACATTTAAAATAAAACCGGATTTCACAGGGTAACAGTTGTCCCTTTCCCCCCAGCACCTGTGTCTCATGTGTTGCAGTTTTGCCTTTAGACGGTGAACATCCTTGAACCTGCTTATCTGTCCTGTTGCTTCTTTAGGATGAATACCCGAAAGTGGGCACATCATGGTTAAGAGGTAGGAGTGTTTCTCTTTGGTCTGTGCGACCGATTTCGCCTCTGTCCCCTCTACCAGTTATGTCCTATCAGCAGAGGAGCAGGTAGGCGGTACCTGCTCCTCGCAGTATTCCTGACCTTTATTATCGTCTTCTGAGTCACTTAGATAATTTCTAGCTGCTCGGTGGATTAGATGATTGTGTTACTTGCAGAGGAACAGAAGAAGTTGCTGGCAGATAGCTGCTCAGAGTTGCAGGAATTCGGCTGTTACCTAATTACGTTCTTTAAAGCCTCCCCAATCAAGGCGCATTTGACTGAAGGCCAGAGACAATTCAAACGTGGTTCACATGTTGAATGCAGAGTGTGAGAGAAACATCAAGAACTCAAAGCCCTTTGTGGCCTGTGTTCGCTCCGGGTGGCTCCCGGGTGACTTGTGACTGGCAGGTGTGCAGGAGGCGGTGGCTCCCGGATTGTGCTTTTCCATCGAATTCAGGTCTCGCTCCCCACCTTATCAAGAAGGGGGGCGGAGTGCTAAAGATCACCCTTATGGAAAGGAAGGCCCAACTCCCTGCAGCCTGGGAGGCGAGAGCGGGCAGACAAGTGTTTGTGTGAAGTGTCTGTCAGCTGGCTTTTCCAGATGGAAGGGAGAACGACTTTTATAATTATGGGTTTTTTGAGTTGAAAGAGCCTTTGCAGCCTAGTGCTCCTCAAGCAAGGGCCACGGTGAAGCGAGAAGGGGAATTTCCAGGGGATATAATTCGCAAAGGGACCGTCAGTGTTGTGCAATTTATATTTTGGAAACAGTGAACAACATGCATTTTGGTTTTGGAAGCCATTTCCCGTATACCAGGAGCTGGGCCGTTTGGTGGGTCTGTGTGTCGGGGACTCAGAGTGAGGTCTTGGTTGATAGGGCTCAGAAGACACACAGCTGATGCCTGGGCCCAGGCAGGCCTGCAAAGGCCACAGAGCTCAGGGTCCCGCCAGGCACAGGGCTCGGGCCGTACTTGCTGGCCTCCTCCACCCTGGCTTTCCCTCAGGGGGAGACTTTTTTTCTTTTTGAGACTAGGTCTTGCTATTTTTGCCCGTGGAATCGCAAGCTCACGTTGCCCGGGGTACCACAGACTCAAGCCATCCCCAGCCTCAGCTTCCCAGGTAGCTGGGATTACAGGCATGCACCACCACGCCCAGCTATTTTTTGGGACTAGGTCTCGCTGTGTTGCCCTGAGCGGGACTCGAACCACGATCCCTGGCGCCAGCTGCTTCATAGGCTGAAGCTTACAGGCACGCGCCACCATGCCCGGCTGGAGGGAGACTTCAGCAAGAGGCTCTCACCCCTCTGTCGTGTTGCCTTCCTCAAGCGCCTGAGAAACGGGGGCAGACCTCATCAGGCATCCCTTCTCACTTCTGCAGGTGATCTATGTCTAAGAAGCCACTCTGGGTGCGAGGCAGGCCAGCCCCCCGGGATTCTTTACACTCTTTCCCTGGGTTCTCTCTCTCTGGCCTTCTCTCGTGCTTGGTATGTCCGTGCACACGCTCTCCTTGACCCCCCCTCCTAGACCCAGGGGTGCACACTTACGCATGCGTGTAGGGACTGCAAGTCATGGGGGACGCAGGACAACAGATGCTGCATGCACAGGAGAGTGGAGGAAACGTCCTGACTCCCTTACCCTGCAGGAGGACTTGAGAACGTGGCTGCCTGTACCGACTGCCTTTGTGGAACAGTGCAGGTCAGCGCGGCCCATAGCTTTGGAGCTGCAGTCTGGCTGCAGACTCCATCACATGTATGTAATTTAAAATGAAGAGAAAACTGGAAAACCAGGAAAAAGAAGGAAAAAAGTCAGCCTAGATTACTGATAATCCCAACTCCTAAACACAGCGGCACATTTGCTTGCCGCAGGTGTGTGTTGGGGGGGAAGGGGTGTTTGTGCTAATTTTTTCAGCAGTCATCACCATCACATAGGACTCTTTCACACCAAGGGTGTTAGTCTGCGTGAACTGGGATACATGCGTTCCGTTTCTTAGGTTTTTACTTTCAGAGTTCTGTGAGAGTCTGGTGGATGTGCGAGTTCATTTGTTTATTTGTGCTGCTTCTCAAGTTTCGCTTTGAGCAGCATGAAGAACTTTGCCCATAGAAGGTTCTCATATTGAGGAGAGTTTCCTTGAAATTGCTGGATCAGAGAGTGTAGGGGGAGTGCATTTGGCCAAGCTTTCTCCTCCATTACCCTGTAAAACCAGCACCTGTACATATCGCGCCCTTCCCTGGGATTGTGCGGCCCATGGGTGTGCACCTGTGAGAGTGTGCACACCTGGGCTCAGGAGAGTGGCGAAGGCCATAAAAGGGGTACAGAGCGTACCAGGGCGCATAAGAGAACACTGAAGAGGGAGCGGGAAGATTCCTGAGGGATTCGCCGGCCTCCTGTTCCCCATCTCCTGACCCCACCCTGCCTGGTGTGTCTGTGTAACTGCTGGGACCAATAAAGAACCTCGGCTGATTGGCCTGTCTGCGCGTTACCACTGGTGACGAGGATTGGCCACACGACAGAGGGTAGGGACCTTTTCATGGTCCCTTGTTGAATCTGCAGATGATTTTCCCAAAGACGTAGACCAACCCTCCTTTCGCCCAGCACCAGAGGAAAGGATCTGTTTACCCCCTTTCCTGGCATAGAGGCTCTGGTGTGTGCCTGCAGGTAAACCAGGGTACTTCTAGCTTGAGAAAGACGCCCCAGCAAATGGTAGCAAGCAGTGAGCTGTCTGCTGAGCTTTCATTCTTTCATTTAGTAAGTAGCCCCATGCCGACCCTTTACCAGACTCAGTAGATGGGGAAAAAGGAACCAAGACTGTCTACTCTTCAGGGGCCTTTAGCCATCTGGGACAGGCCTGCTCACCTCTAGAGGGGACATGGGTGGGCATCTTTCCCTTGCAGGGCAAGAACCCAGGCAGTGCTGGTCTCAGGAGCAGGGGATGGATCTAGAAGAGCCAGGCAGCGCACCCCCAGCTAAGCGCGCAGTGATGACTGAACCTTCCTTCAGGGAGGGGTCTGCCGCTGCTGGGGTCACGGGCAATGGGTCCTGTCTGTGTCGTTGGCACTTTGACTGGTTGGTGATCTCCCAACTTGAGTCACTGAACTTGACCACCCCCGCCCCCAGCAGGGTATGCGGCCCTCTCTGCAAACAGCCCAGCGAAAAGTCCAGTCTGGTTTTCTTGGACCCGCCTTTCGCGCCAGTGCCGCGGCCGTCGTGCTGTTGAGACTATTTGGGCTCACCGTGGGTTACGCAGTGGGCCACTCTGGGTGGTGACACCATGGGTTATGCAGTTGGTGTCTGCCTACTATGACAGTGTTTTTATTTCTAACCTCAAGCAGCTTAATCATTTAACAGATCATAAACTAACAGGTCTGTGGAAATGTTTGCCAGGTACTTAATAGTTGTTAATTTTTACCACTTTGTGTTTATTTTCTTTCCTTAATAGCTGGGAATAATAACTGGGGTTGGGGGGGAGGTAGTAGAAACATGGTGATTTTTCTGCCTCCAATGGGCAGGACTGGGGAAGCCAAGGGTTCATCAAATGAAAGTTTTCCCACCGAAATAATCTTTGGAATTCCTTACTCTCTTAATTAACCACCCCCTCTCCACACCCACACAGTTCCTTTAAACACTTTTTGCATGAAAATTATCATACAGTTGCTCCAGAACATTTAAATAGATGTGTCAAAGGGTGTGAATTATATTGTCAAAAAATTCCTTGCATCTTAAAACTAAAAACAGGTTCCCCCCACTGAAGTGTATACCCCACTGTGCACCCACACCTGGGCTCTCCGGGCATACTGTGAGTAACCAGTATTTTAAGTAGAGCTGAGAGTGAGAGCTCAGAATTCCCATCAGAGCTTCAGACTTATTTTTGAAAACTTAATAATAAAATTTTGGGGAATTTTTTGGGGTGCCCTGTACTGAGCACTGGTACCCAGGGAGGTTTTGGAAGCCAGTCATCGATGTGATTTTGGCAGTGACAACCCAGATACAGCAGTCAAGGATGCAAAGTGGGGGCCCGGGGGCCCGGAGTCAAGGATTTCCTTGGCATCGACTGTGAGAGGGTGATAAAGCATTTCAGAGAAAATTGCGCTCTGGAGGGAAAGCTGTCTTATGAAATCTTGGCTCCACACAGTAAGTTACTCACCCAAACCACCCACCCACTCCTTTATAAAGTGAGGGTGATATCCTGCCTCTCGGTGTATTTTGGGGTGAGATGAGAAAGTGTGCATGGGTAACCTGGAAAGGCACTGGCACATGTGGAGGAAGAGTTCATCTCTCAATAGCAGAATAAGTGGGTTCTATATCCGTATAGGAAAACCTGTTGTGCAGATCAGTGAACAACTGTTGACCTCTGAGCTGAGGGGTAGAGCGCCATTATTTTTCAGATTCTGGTTCTCCTCAGAAAATATTGCTTTAGAAGGTAGTGCTGGTGTTACAGATATTCTAACATGGCAAAACATTCTTGACACATTTCTGTTGTTTTCCCTTAATTTTGATCGTTGCCTACACGTTTATCTTATATGTGGGGGAAGGAAAATGGCCAACCTCCCCTTTTTTGTCTGTTTATTCCTCCTCTGCTTTTGTTCCCTTGTATCCTCATCCTCTCCCCTCTTCATTTGTTTTGAAAGCACAGGCACGTGAATGAGGTGTAACCCTTGATCCATAGCATTGCTAGTCTTTTCCTGTAATGTTCTGGACCTGTTCTCAGTTACAGGTGGTCTGGTCTGTAGGGGTGTTGAGAACAAAGATGCCTGACGTGTCTAAGTCCAAAAGACTCTGCTCTGACAGCCTCCCCCCCTCCCCAAGCCCGCTGCTGATTGCCCCGCCCCCTCTCCTGGCTGTTAGGGTATCTTCAGGAGAAGCCCGCCTGGTTCCTTGGCATCTCCCCTCCGCTCCATCTGCTCACTCTGGTCGGCAGCCATGGCACATTCCTCCTGCTGCTTCATGTGGAGAGACAACGCTGCCTTTGGGTCAGGCGTGGACATCCAGCTTGTGGTGAGCAAGTGGGGTTCTTCACATGAACCTTGCTCCCTTGCTTGGACCAGCCCGAGAACGTCTTCCTCCCTGTGATGGCTGCTGTGCTGCCATGCTTGTAGCTCAGGTCATGCTTGTAGCTGCTCAAACGTGTCTTCCTGCTTTAAACCCCTTGCCTTCCTGCGGGCCACTCCCTGGCCCCGTCCTCACAGTATGTTTGGGGAAGCTGCTCTCCTGTGTCCCTGGAGGATGCGCCTAGTTCCCTTGTCTGGCTCCTCCATAGAGTGGTAGTGGCACAGGCCGAATCCTGTCTACAATTTTTTTTTTTTTTTTTTTTGAGACTAGGTCTTGCTATTTTTGCCCATGGAATCGCAGGCTCTCATTGCCCGGGGTACCACAGACTCAAGCCATCCCAGCCTCAGCTTCCCAGGTAGCTAGGATGACAGACGTGCGCCACCACGCCTGGCTATTTTTTTGGAACTAGGTCTCGCTACGGGCCCCAGGCGGGACTCGAACCGCGATCCCTAGTCCCGGCCACTTCATAGGCTGAAGCTTACAGGCACGAGCCACAGTGCACAGCTACAATTTCTTTTTATCCATAGAGCAGGAGCTTTTTCTGTGTAAAATAGATTTTATATTTGATGTTCTAGCTAGTTCACCTTTCCTCTGTTCTTTCTATGAAAATGTGTGTATATAACATTTCACCTTATTCCTTAAACCATGAGTAGCAGAACAGTTCTACTGTTGTTCTTTGCTCCCTCCACTCCTTATAAAAAACTTTTCCATTTATTCATATATCCTGGAAATAACTTCAAAGATTTTCTTCTTTTTTTAGTTTGTAGCTTTTATTGAAGTATAACCTGCACAAATATGTACATTTTCGTAGTTTTTACAAAATGACCGATACCCAGGTCAAGAACTAAAGGTGACCAGACATCCCCTCTCAATCCAGTAGCTTCTGTGAACATACTGTGAATGTTCTGGTCACCCAGCCCTGGCCGAAGCAGAGCTGTCTGCATGGGCTCTAAGTCAGAGCTGGCTCAGTTCCTGTTCTGTGATGCGGCCATACTGCTGGTAAACCAGCCTATCAGCCCTGCCACTCACCAGGCAGGCAGAGAAAGAACCTTTAAAGAGCGGCTCCCCAGCCGGTACATCTCCACAGGTGCATCCTGTAGGAATTCGAGGAGTGATGGAGTCCCAGCATTTGCCCTCCCAGAACTAGGTCTCCTCGATGCTTCTTTAGGCCGAGATAACTTAGGAAAGAGCTAAGCCTCTGGAGGAAAACCAGAATTCCCCCTGCCTCTGCCAAGAATAATCACTCACTGTTCCTATCTGTATAAACCAAGCTCCAGTGTGATTGTTGGAACAGTTCTCACCAAGTAATATCTGTCAGATGCTTCCTGGGTTTGTATCCTTGCTTTGATTATTGAATAAACTCTGTTCACGAGACTTTTATTTCATTCAATGCTACAGTTTTTGATTCTGCTGTGGATGGACCTTTGGATTCTTTGCACCTTGGGAGCTGTGTGGTGGCCCCTTTATGGTTTCCTCGTGCTTTCCATGGGGATGTATGGTGGTTTGTTCCCATTCTCCTTTGGATGGGTGTTCAGCCTTTCCCCATTGTTTGTCCTGTTACGAATTATGCAGCATAAGAGTTTCAGTAAATTTTGCATTTATTAGGAATGTTAAAAAAAAAAAACAACCCAACCAGTTTTGTGAGGAATAAGAGTACTGGTCCAAGAATAGGTTTGAGGAGGAAGTAACCTATTTGGACAGCTCGGCTCACATGATTAGAAGGGTTGCTGAGCTTTCCTTAGGGATAGGTCAGTGTTATTTGGAAACCAGATAACTCAAAACACTTTGGTTTCATAAAGGATCGGGCTAGTACGTCTAGAGACAGCCCCAAAATCCCACATTCAGACTTCTTCAGGACACAGCTGAGTTTAGAGTACACAATTGTTTATTGTCCTGATGTCAGAATTCATTTATTCAAATGTTGATTATGCATCTTCTGTGTTGCTGACAGTTGTTCTGGTGGGGGTGGGGTGGGGAGGGGCACTGTCTGAAGGAGCTAGGGATAGCAGCCTTGCCCCCACATCCTCCTGGGGGAGCTGACAGTAGATCCACTACAAACCAGCAAGTAAGTAGCACATTAAATAGAAAAAGATTGAATGGGGGGGGGGGAGAGAGAGAGAGAGAGAGAGAGAGAGAGAGAGAGAGTGTGTGTGTGTGTGTGTGTGTGTTCGTAATGTGGTGTTGGGCTCTGGAGTTGATTTTAAAAAGTGGTCAGGAGAGGAACAGCAGTTTTTTCTAAATCCTTCGACCCAGACGTTATAACAGATGTTAAGAATACACATGTTCAGATAACACACGATAAAGGTGTTCGGAACCTAGCTTCCTGTCTCCTGTTTTTGGGTTCATCGTGTCAAATTATTTTGTTTCTAATCTGGAATGTCAGATTTCATTATCTTGTGAGGCATTTTTATGAGTCAGTCATTTACTAATGTGTGTGTTCAAGTGAAAATCATGTTACTTGATTCACAGAGACAGGGAGGCTGACTAGAATTCTAATGAGCAGGGAAGGGAGTCTGTCTTCCTGGGAAGGAGGACTTTGATGTGTGACTAACAGGTGACTGGAGGCCAGGACTTCACACATTTCGCTCCCGGAAACCTTCCGATTGAAAAGGGCGGTCCATGGCTGTTAACACTGGTGCCCAGGTGGGAATTTCCAGTTGGGTAAACCAGGCGAGGCTTATTTTTCTCATCTGAATGATCTGAATTACAGTCATAAGAGATTCCTCCATCTAGATGCAGGGGCTGGGTCGTAACTACCGTTTCTTATGAAAGCATAAGAAGTGATGGGTGAGCCTGAATTTCAGTGTTTCTCTTTTTACCACCCTGCATCATTTTGTGCCCATAGTGTCCTGCCTTGACCCCCGTGGCATAGTTCTGTGTATAAAACAGCAGGCAGGGATACAGGTGCTCAGCGGATGCGTGTTGACACAGTGGAGGCTGTAACTACGGCCACTGACGCTTGACCTTCAGCTGTGATTCACTCGCCATGTGACCTTTGAGTTAGTGACCTCTGGAGGACTCACTTCCTTGCCTAAGATAATACATCACGATGTTATCTGCTCCACAGGCAGGTGAATTTTAAATGAGGCACTTTGGCTGGAGAGCAATGTCTGTGTGCCTGTGCACTTCCTACTGTCAGAGCCACTGGCCAAACTTAATAACAAGCTTTTTCATAGCAGTGCCTGTGAGATCCTGGAGTCTGATCTGTAGAACCAGCTGCCTGAGTGCAGAAGGGAAGGGCAGCTTTGCAGCGACATATCTATGAAGATTAAGAGGATTTTGTCTCCAGCAAGTTTTGAATGAATGAATACCAGGGTGTGACTGCTGGTCCTACCTGTACATTCAATGAATGCTAACTGACTATAGTTACCATGGCATGGAAGGAAGCCGAAAGTCCTGTTAGCAATAACTGTGGTAGTGTTGTGGTGCATTGTGGGTCTCCAAGAGTGGGCTCGAGCTGGGAACAGGGGTGTCAGGGCTGCTGTTCCTGGGCTAACAGCTGCACCTGGACATGCTGTCCACATTTTGCCCCCTGTTGTCAAGGTGACCACGTAGCCAGAGTGGTGAGGGGAGTTGGGGGCCACTGTCCAGCGGGGGTGGACAGCGGGGACAGCGGGGGTGAGGGGGGTCTACATGGGATAGGGGAATGAAGGCGGAGGGGACTGAAAATGCTTGTCTTCCCACGTCTGACATGGTGGGAAAGGGATGTGACTGTGCTGTCAAGGCATGGAAGGAGAACCAATGAGTCAAAGTGACTGGGAAACATTTTGGACCCAATCCAAAGCAGAATTTTCTATGAAGTTGGCTGTGTCTTCCCCACTGACTATGTTCTTGGAAGGCGTCAGGTTTTTCAGTGGTGTGGAAGCATTCGATGGAATTGCAGTGTTCTCTGAAACCTCGTCCAAACCCAAGTTTATGAATTGCTGGTGATTTTTTTGTTTGGCAGTTTTTACTTCCTCAGCCTTTTATGTTTTTGCAGCACTGCACTAGTTCCTGTGGAGACCTAGAAAAAAGCATTCGTGTTTGTGCAAATTTTTATTAGTGAAATGACAAGACCAACATGTGAGATAATTGTTAGCAAACTAAGACAAAATAAAAACAAAAGCCAAATTCCTGATAATCAGTAGCAGTACCACAGATATTTGAGAAGGGAGTGACTGGAGAAGCAGGTGATGGGAATGCAAAGGATTGATCAATAGGATTGGCCAGGCAGAACCGGGAGAGCAGAAGCCTGGGTATGGATGGACAAGGCAAGGGACCTAGAAGGCCTTTGAGCAGAAGCAGCTCGTGTTGATCTGTGATTAGGAAAGACCCACCTGGCAGTTTTGCGCAAGAGAAAGACTTGAGCGCTGTCTTCTTCATGAGAAGCATTTAAACCTGGTGGGTGCGTGAGATCTTGGAGGGAGAGGTGGTTGCTAGAGCACAGTGCACAGGGGCTGAAAGTCAAGAGGTTACGAATGCAGGAACAGCTGGTTTAAACCCAGCCCTCCACTGACGCCCAGACGTTGACTATAGATTAGGTGGCGTTGCTTGCCTGCTAGGATAGTTACGAGGAGTACCTGAGGTGAAGCGTTATGTAGTTTGGTGCCCAGTAAATGCTCCCTACCAGCCTCACCCACTGTGAAGCTGCAGTTCCCTGGGCCGTGTTTCTGGTCTTGTGGGCCTGGAGAGGCCCATTGGCCTCACCTGTGAGTCTGCTGCAGGGGCCAATTCAGGGTCGTTCCCCCCCCCCCCCCCCCCCCCCCCCCCCCCCCCCCCCCCCCCCCCC
>PVHY01019967.1:0-26424 GCA_004024945.1 Uropsilus gracilis | reverse complement strand
CCCTACCCCTGCCCCTCCCCGCCCGCGACACGTGGCAAATCGTGACCATTTCGAAACAGTAGCAAACTAGGAATTGGCCCCTCCCATGTTATTTTCCCTGATTCGGTAGAGCCCAGGGTACCCCCAAAACTGGAACGACGGTCACCAAGCGCAGGACCA
This sequence comes from Uropsilus gracilis, assembly GCA_004024945.1. Lineage (NCBI taxonomy): Eukaryota > Metazoa > Chordata > Mammalia > Eulipotyphla > Talpidae > Uropsilus > Uropsilus gracilis. Next base: position 26,265 of record PVHY01019967.1, on the reverse strand, counting down.
TTTTTACAGATTTAAAAATAGTCTAACGGTTTTAATAATCTAGTGTATTTTTGTACTGTTATTACAGCTTCTAACTAACCGATGGCCCAGAAGTGAGTTGCTATTGAGTTGACAAATTTTTTGCACAAAAAGAGACCTGAAAATAGAGACCAATTCGTAGAAAGTCGTTTTTCTCAAGTTTTCTTTTTTGTCTCTAGCTTTGGGGGAGAAATGCCAAATGCACTTTGAATGTCAGAATCAAATGGCACAGACACGAGTGTGCTGTTCTCTTCCCCATTATCATACTCACTCGGAAGTAGGAGGACCGTGCTGGGCGCACCACATTCCCAACGCCTCGACCTCCCAGGGGGAACGCTGCCACTTGGCACGTGGTCCCCTCACCCATAAGCGTGACGCACTGTGACCTTGAGTGGCGCCGGTGACCTGTCCTTGTGACCACGTTCTGGCTGCTGCTGCGCGACTCCTTCCACACCACTGGGGTGTGGTTGTGTGCGTCACTCACGGACTTTCTGTTTGGAGCCATAATGATGAGACTTTCTGGTGACCGTTGTACAGTTCCCCGTTTAAACATGTCCCTCGCTTTGAGGAAAAGTCACACTGTTTCTGTGAATTAGGGCAAGGGCGGGGGGGAGATCGTTCTTGAGTTAGACGTTCTTTGTGGTGAGACTTTTTACACTGGCTTCCAACTGGCACCTTTCCATGCACAGAATCGTCTCCCGTGCTCTCATCTGTGGACTGGGGCCTCCGACGCTGATGCAAGCATTGTCTTCTAGCTCCTGGTGAGCCGTTCGGGTTCTCCAGTCCCTTTTGTACAAAAGCCTCCTGATGAAGAACTTCTTGCTTTGGGGCAGGCTCTGCAGACTGGACTTGTCCTGTCTTCTTTCTGTGGTGAACGCCTGGGGCTTCCTGCTGTGTCCGTCATGGGGTTGCCTGTGGAACTTGGCACTAACAGGCCAAGGTGCTGCCTCTACAGAAAGAGGAAGATACAGACATCCTGGCCATGGCGTGTGTATACACTTCTGGTGACGTGTTGTTGTAGTTGAGATGTTCTTGTTATGGTGGAATTTGTTTCTGAGGGGAAGTTCTCTCTTTTACCTTGTCTTCAAGCGCTGGGGCAATAAACTCTTCTGCTAGTGCAGATCCATCACTGTTAAGCAGCGGTGTCAAGTGAGGTGGAATCTGATTCTAGAAGCAGAGTATATGGAATTCAGACCATTTGGCAGTTTAACTGGCAGCCACTTCACACTTTTTATGCTGCAATTTTAAATTCGGAATTGGCTGATTTTTTAAAAAAATCTTCTCCATTTGTACTAACTTGATATGGTAGAATGGACCCTGTAAGTCAGCTGGGAGTTTTTGAATTTAGATAACATTTATTTCTGACTGAAAAAAACCCATGATGTTCTATTATTTGACTTGACTTTCATTTTCTGCCTTCTGATGATAGAATAGTCTATCCCTGACACATAAAACATTTTTTTAAGTAAAGCAGTGTAAGCCACCCAAACTGTTATTTTGCTCTGATTTTTTTGAGAGAATTGGATATATTGATAAAAAACTTAAACCAGAATTAAATATATATCAAATGTGAACATATTAGTAAATACTAGTAAATATATACTGGCATATAGTCAATTAGTAAATTATATGCAGGTAAATAATTGTTAATTTATCATTTAATATATTAAGTTTTTCTGAATGGATGACATTTATATATTCATTATGTCTAGCATATTTTCATAAGGTGAACTCTAAAATAAAAACTGCTAAATGCCCATTACTTTTAAATATTGTGAAATCAACTAGGACCTCAACAAGTATTATGGTCTTTGTCCTTTTTTTTTTTAATAAGTTTACCTACATGTTTTCTTCTTTGAAGTCATTGGATTTAACTTTGAAAATCTTTGAAGTAATGGCCTCTTTTTGGGAATCATGTTCTTTAGACAATTGTGAGGAAAGAAAGTGGTGCTTTGTTAGGAAAAAGCAATTGTGAAGAATAAGAAAACCATAACAATACAGGCAGCCACAGGAACCTGCATTGCCACCTATGTTCTAAGCACTTTCGATGTACCACCTAATGAAAACAGAAATATGTTCTTCTGTAAAGTGTAGTGGTGTGAGCACTTACTAGTTGAAAGTGCTGAGAGGCAGAAACGGTAGGAACAGTATCCTTACCTTGGGAAATAAAAGCCAGATAGAAAGCAAACTAGTTCTCTCTCCTCCAGCTTCAAAATTTTAGACAGTAAAAGTCATCAACAATTAAGAGCCAAATAACAGCTATTTGGAATTTTCAGTTTGACATAAAGATTTCAACAGTGACTTATGGGATGTGTGATTTAGGCACATAGCAGGTAGAGGTCAGCATAGTACTCTTATTCTTTTAAATAATACAGATGTCAAAGAACTAATTATAAACGGTTATTCACATTAATTCCTTTTTTTCCTTTTTTTTCGAGACTAGGTCTCACTATGCTGCCCGGGGTTGTCTTGAACCTACGGATTCAAGCGATTCCTAGCCTCAGCCTCCCAAGTAGCTGGGATTACAGGAGTGTACCACCGCACCTGGCTCTATTAATTCCATTTTTTAAAATGTGAAAAAAAATTGATAAAAACATAAAAAGTGAAAAGATTGGATTTTATCAGAATCCCAGTAACAGCCAGGTGACTTTGGAAACTGCGGGCTGTAGTGCGCATGTCACATGGATGAATAAACTTGGTGAGGATGCAAAGCCGCAGAAAGGCAGCTCCTGACTAGAAGCAGTAGCCCAGTTTCGCGGCCTGAGTGCTCCCTGCTTTCTCTTGCGTTGACCTCTTCTTAAAAGCACTCAGAGGGCTGAGTCCCTGTCTTAAGAAAACAAACGAAAAAAATGTCCCCCATAGGCCAACAAGAAAAATTTTGCCAATGAAGGCAGTGACTTGGTGATCTGAATGAAGGAATCTGATGTGTTCCACATTTTGTGTTTCTGTCATCATACCATCGGGATTGGAATCCACTTCAGCCTTGCTTGCCAGCAATTGCTTGGACATTTTGTGCAGGCTTTCTAAGATTTCTAAGTTGTAATGACACAAACATCCTTGTGAGGAGCTGATGTTGGACAGCTGACATGATGGGAGACAGCTACAATGCATGGACGCTCAGTGCTGGTGAAATGGAAGTCTGTCTGCAGGCGGCCTGGGCTTTCGGGCCTTATGTGCTCTCACAGACCAGGGTTTTAGAAGAGCAATCTCAAACATGAGTGGTGGGAAATGTCTGAAGTTATTTGCTGCCCAGGTTCCCCTGTAGGGAGAGAGACAGGTATCCCCTCTCTCCTCCTGGGCACCCCATTCCTCTCCTGGGTCACTAGGCCAGCCTTGGTGGCCAGTTCACTGTGCTCCATGACACACATTCCCAGTTATGTTGCCCTATGGGTGTGCGAGGAGACAGACCCCTTTCAGTAACCATGAGAATGTAAGGGAACAAGAGTCTTAAGGAAGTAGCTGGCTCCCAGCACAAGGGGCAAATCTGTTTCAGTGGCTCACCTTGTAGAAAGCTCAATCAATTGAAAGAATCACATTTATGAACCTTGTCCAGGCAGGTGATGCATATTCACTTGCTTTTTTCATAAACTTCCCTCAGGATGTGGGTCAGCCAGATGGTCTTAATTTGATCATCACTGTCTGTTAATCATGTATGGGGAAAATGTTAATAATTTGGAGGGTGGTGGTGTTGTTACCAAGTGTCTAAGGAACAAAGGAACTGAAAATTGCAACAACTGCTGAATTCACTGATGTGAAAAACAGTCAAGGTCAAAACAAACTTTCCCACCAAGGTTAAGAAATGCTCTGCTTGGGCTGAGTTGGTCTTTACCCCTTAATACAAGAATGAAAAGACTTCTGGAATTAGACCTGTGTTGAGTCTGGGTACTCACACCTCCTCTCGAAACAAGATCTTGTCCAGAACTGCCCTAGGACTGAATGGCCATTCTCATGATAATGGAAGGAGATTTCTATCTATGCAGATAATCCACTGTTTTGTGTTGTTTTCTATTTAGCCCCCAGTCTTGCTTCCTCCTTGGGGGTGGGGACTGAGGAGAGGTAAGGGTGATGAATCCAGTTACAGTGCCAATGCTTTCTGCCCTTCTCAGCCCCTGGAGGGCAAGGGGGTGGGGGGCATCACACACACACACACACACACACACACACACACACACACATATATCCTTCTAAGTGAAGAACTTTCTCCATCATGTTTTATCTGTCCACTTGAACCCAGGAGTTGAGCTGATTGCTTTATCTGAACCTGTGTGTGATCTCGTCTCATACTTGGGCACATTGTCTTTCTGACACCCTAAACTGTAGCGAATATTGGTCAGTAATTTCTGTCTACTCCATATTTTCGTGTGCTTGAAGTGACAGTCCATAGCTGGTAGTAGTTTGTCATTTGTCCCCTTTGACTACCCTGTATTTTGAGGATATTTAAACATTCCTCCTTCTATCAAGGCAACAAAAGCAGAATGTAACTTGGGGAGATTCTTTGTGATTACGTGTAACAAATTTTGTTTTTAAATCCAATAAAAATAAAATCAATGCTTTTTTTTTTTTTAAACCAATCCATTGACTTAAGTTCTTTGTGTGGATTATTTCAAGGAGCATCATTTTCATCTAGGTCAGAACACAAAAAAGGCAGAAGAGTGAAACCTGTTTGTTCCCTTGTTGGATTCCAGTCTAACGTTCACGCTTTGCTGTGCCAGAGTTGAAGGGGGTGACTCACTGCCAGCTAGAAACCACCAAGGCGTTTCACCCTGGTTTACTTTTCAGTTTTTTTTTTTTTTTTTTTAAATCTCCACATCAAAATACTGAAGCTAGAAATGACTGTAGAGGTTTATCTAGTGCGGCAATTTTTTTAAGCCATAGAACTCTGTTCAGATGAAATCTGACATAAAGTTCATTGTAAACCTAATTACCAAAAGGGAAAAAACAAAGGCCAACCGCTGCTTTTATCTTATTTTATTGAGACTAGGTCTCACTTTGTTGCCCAGGGTAGTTCTGATCCCACAGACTCAAGCAATCCCCAGCCTCAGCCTTCCAGGTAGCTGGGATTACAGGCACCCACCACCGCGCCCAGCTGCTTTTTCGAGACCAGGCCTGGCTCTGTTGCCCAGGGTAGTCTCAAACCTGAAAACTCAAGGGATCCCAAGCTGCTTGCTTCCCAGTGCTTGGACAACAGGCGTGTGCCACAACACCCAGCAACAGCTGCTTTTGAAGGGGATAGAGGGGTGGGACTCCAAGTCCCTCCAGCCCCTGAGAGTCCATCCCAACTATTCCAAACAACCGTCTGTTTCAGCCTCCTTATCCCGCCCCCACCTGGCTGACACACCTTTGGAAGCAAAAGGTCCGGAGGTGTCCAAATCTACACATCTGGATGGTAGCCAACCTGGACTGGAAAATAAGTTTCTTGCCTCTCTGGTTTCTTTCAGCCACACTCCACTGCTCTCTTGAACTGAAATCTTTAATTTTTCAAGAGAAAATATGTTAGGGTTCAATGGTGCTTAAAACTGTTCATGTATTTGGTTAATAAAACTAGACCGAGTGGAAAGTAAATGAAACATCCCCACTTACTTTTCCAAGCTGTGTTTCATGGGGCTGCCTCCAGGTGGAGCTGAGTGCCCAGGTACAAGACCTTGCCCGCCTCTGGACTCATTCTCAGCATAAGATTACCAGCGCGGATTCCTTGGCTGAAACAGCAAGTTAGAAAACCTTGACGAATCGCCCAAGAGTAAGTTTCTAATGTAGAATGAAAATGGCAAGAAGACAGGTTTAAATCCTTTACCTCATACAAACAGACAAACTTAAAAATGAACACTGTGTCAGACAGTGATTAGCACCAAGAACAGATAGCAGGAGAGATCATAAGTCACTGCCTCCTTGACACATCAACATGTGGTTCTCACCTACAAGGAGAAAAGATCAAAATTCATAAATGTAAGAAAGATCTCAAGAGTTGCCAAACTTACCCCGGACCTTCTGAGACCTAGCAGAAAAATAAGTAATTTGTAGATTAGGTAGTTAAACAGTGTTTCAAAGTATGCTGTTTGGGAAAAGTTTGCAAGCTGAAATATTTGGAAGAGTTTAAACGTTCTTGTACTGCAGTATCTCTAGGAACTTTTATATTTGCTCATTCAGAGTCCCAGAAGAGCTAATCAACTAGAGACTTTTGCCCTGAATTGTCACTGCACTGACACCAAAGGGACATTAGAGAAACTCTTGAGTAAAATCATGACTGTGTGGCTAGCAGATAGGCTTGTGTAAGATTTCTCCACTTCTCTAAGCAACAGTATTATTAGAGTATCAGAAGGAGCCTTCTTGCTTTAGTCAATGGAAAACCCAGTTGATTAAGCTCTTAGAAGCTCAGTGATTGCCAAATATAAGTAACTTAGAAAAGTTGGTGGCATTTCTTTATACTATGGAAGATGTAAGATCTGATTCCTTTTTTTTTTTTTTGAGACTAGGTCTCGCTATTTTTGCCTGTGGAACCGCAGGCTCTCGTTGCCCGGGGTACCACAGACTCAAGCAATCCCCAGCCTCAGCTTCCCAGGTAGCTGGGATGACAGGCGCGCACCACCACACCCAGCTATTTTTTTGGAACTAGGTCTCTCTACGGGCCCAAGGCGGGACTCAAACCGCGATCCCTAGCCCCGGCGGCTTCATAGGCTGAAGCTTACAAGCACGAGCCACCATGCCCGGCCTTAAGATCTGATTCCTAATGGCAACAAAACATCATTGGAAACAAATTTTCAAACTTTAATAAGGATGTAATTAAATGTACCCTCTTGAATAATATTTTAAGAATGTCAAATTCTTTCCACAGGATGAATTCAGTGAAATCTCTGTCAAAACCCCAAATCTATGTTTTATAATAAGCTCATTAACCTGGTGGGGGTGTAGACTGGTTTAGTTATTTTGAAGAACAATTTGGTAATACTTAGTCCTCTCAATAGGTAAAAAAATCGCTCAGCACTTCTGCTTATGGGAATAGCTATATTCTGAGAATATTGCAGAGATACTGCCATACAGACACAAGGAGACATGCTGACTATTCATTGAATCATGATTTTGGAAGTGAACTATCATCCCCAAAAGGGAAGTAAATATCATGGAGAACTATACAGCAACAGAGTCCATGGTCACAGGTGGAGCATAAAAACAGAATCGAGTGACAAAAATGAGAATAAGTGCAATGTAGATCACACTTGTATTATGTCAAAATACAAAGACTAATGCATTGTGCAGGAGTAGGCAAGTAAGACATTAAACACATCTGTATATACCTAAGTGGTATCTTAGGTGAATCAGTGATGAAAATGCACTGAACTGAGAGGTCTGATTTACTATTAAACTTTATAAGACATTTATGTAGACTTTGAGAAAACCATTAATACTGCTCTTTTCCATGTTATTTTTATCTATTATTGGTCTAGAAGAAAATATTTTACTATAAATTGTTTCAGGTGATACCTAGATTTTATTGAAGAAATTTGTGTCTTTTAGGATAAATAAAGATATCAGGTATAGCTTATTCTTGCTTGATGTGTATTTATTAATGCTTTTCCCACATAAGCTACACAGACCATTAGAGGTCTGTTCATATGGTTGAAAGAACAGAATGCCTTCTACGTTCTCTGAGCTATGAATGAATAAGCATTAGATGTCTTTTGATTCTGGAGTCACTATTTCCTTTTGCTTCAAAAAGATATGGAAGTTTTATTCTTGGCTTTATGCTTTCTTCAGTGTGTCTTGAATAATTGAGATCTTGAATGGAAAAGCCACAGTCTTCTGTCTTGAGAGATTTGACCACATCCCTTGGTCCCAAAGGAGATAGTTAAGCCAAAAAATGCTGTCTCAGAGGTTGCCTGAGTGAGTGTGAATAAAAAGTCCTTTATGGGCCAAATTTTCTAATCTTCTGTTATCTCCTTGATCATTTAGTCATTTCCAAGACTGCTTATGAGAAACATCTGGGTGTTGGGAAGTTCAAAATAGAGACGTGTGTCCGTTGCACGTGAGAAGAAAAGCAGTCCTTGGCATTGACTGACCACTGCCACCTGCCAGTGACCTTTAGAGCTATCCCTCCCCCCAGTTCCCATCTCCAGTTTCCCTTAACCGTCCCTATCAGGCACGGTAAAACTTAACATGTTCTTAATGTGTTCTCTAATGTGCTCGTGCTGAAGAAAACTAAATGGCAGGTTTAATAAAAATCCGTTGAGGAGTTGATTACCTATTGCTGCCTAACAAATCACCCCCAGATGTAGCAGCTTAAAACAACAAAACATCATCTAACAGTTTCTGAGAGTAATTCAGAGTCTCTCCAAAGGTTATATGGAGTAGTCAGCAAGGGCCACAGACCTCCAGAGGGACTGGAGAACCAATTCTGAGTTCATGGACGTGGGTGTAGGCAATACAGGGCCTTTCCCAAGCCTCTCACAGGACATGGAAGCTGGCTTTTCCGGTGAGTGATGAGAGAGGGAAAAAGACAGCCCAGAATGGAGTCTCCTTATAACACAGTTGCCGAAGTGCCATGCCATCAATTGTGCTACCTCCTGTGGGTCACACAGACTGATGCTATGTCCTGTGTGAGGAGTACATAGGTGCCTTGGGGGTGAATGCTTTACTCTGCTGCCTGTGTGGACTTCAATGCATTACTTCAATCCAAAAAACAAAGGGCTCAAAAGGGCATAGGACTAGAACTCTCTTTGCATCTCTCAACTCCTTATCTTGACCTCTCTGAGAGCCTGCCTCTCTTCCTCTGACTGCAAAAAGGCCTTGCTTGGGGACACGTAACATGGCCGTCAACAACTCATGAGGAAAGAGAACTGCTTTTTGTAGCCCACCCCAGGGGAAGGTTCTGACGGGCAAGGTTGAGTCATATATGCCTGTTGCTGTGGCCAGGTGGGCAGATCCTTCACCCCAGAAAGGGAAATAGGACAGGGGGAGATGAAACTAATACAGTGTTCTTGAGTAAGTCAGTGAACTTTATCACATTCAAACGGTGAGAGCATTTCACTGAATGAACCTGTCAGATGATGGCACTCTAACAAGCATTCTTTAAAAAATCTACCCTTCATTTCTCACCATCCAACTTTAATTCTGACCAAAAAATGAGGAACAGACTTTAAGGATGTTTCAGAAATATATCCCAAATAAGTTGTGGCATCAGGGTTTCTGACACAGATCTTCCACGATATTTACCACAGAACTTCCCTTCTGAACTTGAGGTTGAGGGACAGACAACAGGAGCATCAGTCTCACATGTTACTCTGAGAGACACATACCACACGTACAGTATCATAAAGTATAAAGAATCATAAAGGATATTATTTTCTCATTGACTTTTATGGTGTGATTGGGACTGCATCTATTTAAACAACTTAAGATCCAGAGAAGGAAATAATATCACAACTTATATTTAGGTTTTCTCTATTTATAAAAGTTTACTTTCAAACTATGTCCTTCTGTTCTTTTTTTCTTGGTGTAATTTTTTTTTCAAGTTTGCAAAACAGGAAGCCCTGTTTATGTGGCTAATGACAAGATTATAGTATTTTGCTAGGGCTGCTATAGCAAAGAACATGGGCTGAGGCTTAAAGGGCAGAGATATATTTCTTCATCATTCTGGAGGTTAGAAGTCCAAGGCCAGGGTTGGTTTTCCCAAGTCTCCCCACCCCCCAGGCTTGTGGATGACCTCATCTGTGTCTTTATCCTACTTTTCTCCTCTATGGGAACAAGAGGTACATTGCATTAGGGTCCACTCATATGACTTTATTTAGCCTTAATTCTTTATTTTTTATTTGCCATGTATTTTTTTAAATTTTTATTAACCATTTTGTTGTTTACATATTCATGCATATAAGTTTGTGTGTATATATATATATATATATGCATACATAAATATATTACATCATTGCATTCCCCAGGGTTCTCCATCCCATCCCCCAAGAGCCCTCTTCTTGACCTTCCTGTAACCTTAATTCTTTAAAGGCCATCTCTCCAAATCCAGCCATCTTGTGAGGTACTGGGGGTTAGGACCTCAGTACAAGAATTTGGGAGCTACACAACCCCTTATAGAAATTGTATTTGAAACCATCAACAGCTGGTTACCTGAGAAGATGAGTTACACCCCTCATTTGTCAAACAGAGCTGTCAGTTTTCTAACCCTCAGGCAAAAGAGTCACCCAGTCAGTTACCCAGCCTGCAGGAATATGGGGGGGGGGGGGGTTGAGATGCAGGGACATCCCTGTGCCTGCCACCCACCACCCTCTTGAGTGCCCACTAGGGCTCCTGGGGGAGGCAGGTCACTCACCTTCTTTGGCCTCAGGCTCCTCATTAGCAGCAGCTCTCAATGGGCTGAGGCATTAGCATTACTGGGTGGCTGTAAACACACACACACACACACACACACACACACAAACTCTGAATGTCTGCCCCAGCCCCAGAGATTGGTTCAAAGGCTTTGCAGTGCAACACCAACCTCAGTAGCAGTTTAGCAAAGCACCCAGGAAAATGGAAGGGGTAGCCCTGGCTTAGAGCATGTTCAGGCTCCTGGGTTTGGGGTCTCCTCCCTGGATTACATTCTCTGGGCCTTTGAGAATCTTATGTGTTTTCACTTGACAGAATGTACACTGACCAGGCCATAATTACGCATATATGCACAGCACATGACTGTGGGATGAAGTGTATTTATGGCATAAATTTATTCAGTCCTCCTCATAACTGTCTGAGGTGAACAGGAGGCAGACTTCACTCTCCCTCCATCCCTTAATTTTTTTCCCCACAGGACTTATCATTTGTTCTTCTGATGCACCATATCATTTTTTTTTTTTTTTTTGAGACTAGGTCTCGCTATTTTTGCCTGTGGAACCGCAGGCTCTCGTTGCCCGGGGTACCACAGACTCAAGCAATCCCCAGCCTCAGCTTCCCAGGTAACTGGGATTACAGGCATGCGCCACCACGCCCAGTTATATATTTTTGGAACTAGGTCTCGCTACAAGCCCCAGGTGGGACTCGAACCGCGATCCCTACCCCCGGCCGCTTCATAGGCTGAAGCTTACAGGCATGAGCCACCGTGCCCGGCCTTTGATGCACCATATCATTCTTGTTACTGTTTTCTTCCAAGTCAGAATGTAAACTTCATCCGAGCAGGGATTGTTACCTCTTTTGTTCACTGCTGGCACATAGCAGATACTCAGTAATATTAGTTGTTTGGTTGAAGAAATGATAGAGATAGGCAGTTTTATAGATAGTTAAGTAAAACCCAGAGAGGTTAGGTGATCTACATGAGGTTACACAGCAGGTAAATGAAGTAGCTGTTGAACTACATCGTGTGTGTGTGTGTGTGTGTGTGTGTGTGGTCTCTGTGTCCGTGTTCTTTCTACTCTGCTCTGTTTCCTGAAGTGACTTATATTAGTGGGTATGTCAAGTTGGTTCAGTACCTGTGGTGGCTGCCAAGGGGCTCCCTGTACCAGGAAGTGCCCCCAGCACTCTGTGTAAAAGCACAGGTTGCAGACAAGGTAAGCAAATTATGCTCAAGGCCAAAGGGTGTAACTTAATTTACAGCCTCATTTTCATTCTAGGAACCTAAGTTTTTTCCCTGCTAATTATCTCCAAATGGTTTGTACTCATAACATAAATCAAGGGGTTCCTTAAAATATAGTGGAAAAATGCTGTCATTACCTGGGCTGGCAGTTTAAAGGGACAGTCACAATGGCCCACCTCACCATGGATCTGGAAGAGGCTTCAGAGACCAAACAGCCCTACTGTTTCACAGATGCTGAGGGAGACCAGGTGGGTCACCAGAGGTTCCATCCCTGTCACTCTGGCTCCCAGTGGCAAAATAGGAATTAACCCAAATGCAGGACAACAGCTGGTAAGCAGGGGCGCCTGCCTCCCCTGGCTCTTATCCTGGGTCGCACAGTCCATGTTTATCTGAGGGATCGATGACATGACAGATCTCCCTGTGTGTCTGTAGATAATTAAGAACTATGACTTCTGAGTCTTCTAGTCTTTACTGCTTCCTCCACCCCTTTGATTAAGAAAGAAGGAATCGATTTCAGAAGCAAAATCAATTGACCTACGTATATCACCACCCCCCACCCCTTCCTGGGCTTCTCAGTGTGGACCTGACTGCCCCTGGATTCATGATTCTGTTTGCCTGTCTCCCCTCTGAAATCGCATACTAATCCTCTGTGACATTTGTCTGGTCTCTCCAGCAACCATCTTGAAAGCCATAAACAGCAGATTAAGCCTGTGAGGGGAGAAGTCAGAGCTGCGCTGTCCTGGCCAGGAGATAAAAACCCAGGTGTTCAAAGGCTGGTTCACAGCAGCCCCCTCTGCTCCCAAGAAAGGGAGGCTTACTCATTGCGTTTGAGTATTTTCCATACAGAAAAGAGCAGTTATTTTTAAATTTCCTCGCCCATGAGAACCCATATGGTACTTATGAAAGAGGGGTGGTCTGCTGGGTGATTTTTATAAGTGATGCCATTGACTTTTAAAATGGTCTTATATTAACATCATCTTTGCCACAAGAAAAGAATATTGAGAAATCACATGTTATTCACATCCAACTGAATTCCCTTCAAATCTGAATCACTGCATGGATGTGTGTTTTATATAGTCGTCAGGGTTTGCACATGCTGTCCTCATTTTCTAATTATAGACCCATGGAAACACTCCCATGTCTCCTCTCCTCCCCATATGTTGAGTTATCTCTCCTACTCTGGTCACCAAATGTGTGGATGTGGGCAAAAACGCACAAGGACCTTCATCCAGCAGTTCTGCACCATCAGTGAGTAGCCTCCAACTGAACTCACTTCTGACATGGCCTACGGGAGCCATGATGTCACAAAAGTACCCTCCAGTCCCCATTTCAGAAGCAGCTGCACGTCCAGGTTATTCCCTGTGCGCCTGACCAAGCAGGTAGAAATAAGAAACGCTTATTTATTTGCTAGAGCAACTTGCAGAACTTTGGAGAATAGCTTACTCACTAGACGGCTGGTTGATTACAAGGGTTATTAAAGGATATGACTGAGTAGCCAGGTGGAGAAGTGGACACACAGGGCAAGGTCCAGAGGGATCCTGAACACAGAAGCTTCTGTCCCTATAGAGTTTGGGGTACACTTCCCTTCTGGCACATGGGCACATTCTTGAGCACCAACCTGAAGCTCTTTAAAACCCCACCTTTTGGGGGTTTGTATGGAGGCTTCATTTTACCTATGCATGATTGGTTAACTCACTGGCCATAGGTGATCAGTTCAACCTTCAGCCCTTTCCACTTCCCAGATGTGGGGGGTTGGGAGTGGCACTAAAAGTTCTAACCTTCTCATTACTTGCTTGGCCTGGTAACCAGGTCCCATTCTTTGGTCTTCTAGGAGCTTTCCAAAAATCGCCCTCTTCACATAAATTCAGGTATCATTGAAAGGGGATTATTATGAATAAGAACCCCAAAGCCATTTCAGGAATTGAGGACAAAACCCAAACATTGAAGCAAAAGAGACAGCTCATCTAATCACTTAGGAAAATGCAAGGGTTTGGGGAACCATGGATCAAAAGGTACGTATTTAATTGTAAACCACAGTATCATTTGCAAAATAGCTCTACAACTCAGAAACCTTTGAGTATATGTATCTCTGGTGCTCGATTACGAGGCACAGTTGTCTTGGTTCTACTTTCTCACTTGAAATTATGGTCCTTTTTAGATTTCACATATGGAATAGCAATTGATAAGCTTGTTTCCTGATGCCTGATGAGGCACTTTAGACAAGCTGTTCCTGGTCTGCCTGAAAATAACTCAAGACTGGTGGGTAGGGCTGATCCTAGACTGGGAGCCATGGCTTTTACCTGTGACCTGAGCCTTTTCCCACACCTCCTAGGGCTCAGACTTTGTGGGAAGGTCTCTGAGTTGCAGCCAGTTTCTGCTAGGAGGCTCGGTGAGTCTGGTAAGGGGAGCCTCTGTATCTTATGAACTGATTCCTCAGCAATCAACCAGGCTTGGCTTTCTTTGAATCCTCCTCATTCGCAGTTCCTATCTGCCTTTCCTCTAGAATATACTCTGCCTTTCCTATCTGCCTTCCTCTAGAATATACTCCACACCTGGCCACCTCTCCCCGCTTCTACCACGCCTTTTTGCCACTCTTCAATCCTCGATCTGTCTTCTCAGCAGAGTGGTTTTTGAAAACCCAAGTCAAAACAGGTAAATGCCTTTCTTAAAAGCCTCCCATGACTTCTCAGGGTCCTTGGAATGAAATCTGAACTCTCTCCTGACCTATGAGACCTCACAAGAATCTGATCTCCTGCCTCTGATTTCATCCCATCCACTCTGACCACATCTCTGACTCTGGTCAATCATACTGGCCTTATTGGCTTGTCCACCATTCTGGAAAGTTCCCCAGCTCCAGCACTCCCCTGCATCTACCTGCTTGTCCAGGTCCCAGCTCACCTGTGTTTTCCAAGTGTGATCTTCCCTTTCCCACCAATAATGATGAATGACCTCACATTATTATTTCCTTGACAGAACTTTCCAGAGGGGGTCTTTCTCATTTGCCATCTTTTGTGCTTGGCTTTTAGCTGTGTCTTCATCACCACCCCACTAGAAATTGAGATCTAGAGGTGAGGTAGGGTCTCCCTTTTCCCTACCCCACCTCACAGAGCACCTGACCCATGAGGACTTAATGAATGCATTGGGAGATGAAGGCCATGTTGAGTCTTTTTTATGCTTCTTCCTCATAGGACTTAGCTGTGTGTCTGGCTCCCATCAACTTCTGGGGAAGGCTGGTGAGAAGAATTCCCAGGTCACTCAAGGCTGGTGTGTGCAAAGTCAGTCTGACAGATGAGGAGCCTTTGCCATGACTATCTGAGGTAAGTACAGCATCTTCATTTTATCAAAAGAAACTGAGGTTTAAAATGGCATCTGTCGGGCGTGGTGGCGGGTACCTTTAATCCCAGCCTCGAGAGGCCAAGGCTAGGAATCGCTTGAGTCCGCAGGTTTGTGACTACCCCAGGCAACATAGCGAGACCTGGTCTCAAAAAACAGCCAGGTGTGGTGGCATGCACCTGTAATCCCAGCTACCTGGGTGGCTGAAGCTGGGGATTGCTTGAGTCCACAGGATCGGGACTAACCTGGGCAACATAGTGAGACCTGGTCTCAAAAAATAAACAGATAGATAACAAACAAACAAACAAACAAATAAATAAATAAATAAATGATGTCTGTCTTGCAAGTTTTAAGCAATGGGGCCAGGACTGGAAACAGAGACTACCCGACTGGTGAACCCCTGCCTCCCTCTACTCCCAGAGGCAAAGCCCAGCCTTATACTAAACACTTTCTAACCAAAAAAGCAAAGGTGTCCCTGAGCTGCCCCTCTGTCTCTCATCTGCTGGGCACCGGGGGCCCCTCACCTAGGCTTCTCAGCCTCAGTTGTCTTCTTTGTGAAAGGAGAGTTGCTGGAGTTCCCTTCTCCAAAAGCACGGGGGAGGGGGGGGATAGTGGCGTACGCCTGTAGTTCAAGTGCTGGGAGGCAAGAGGCTTGGGATTGCTTGAGTTCACAGGTTCGAGACTACCCCGGGCAACATAGCGAGATCTGGTCTCCGGGAAAAAAAAGAAAGCAGGGGGGGGGGGGGGGGACACGGGGGACGGTGCTGGGCTCCCCGCACTGGGCAGTGGACCGGCCTAACCCGGGGCTTGCGGGCTGTCAGACCTGAAGAGACATTCTGCGATGGTGTCAACCCCAACCCGCCCCAACCTGTCCATCAGCTGAGCACAAGCCCACTGTACAGACACCAGCACAATCCCCCGCCCTCCCCCGAGACACACGTGGATATATTCCTGAGGCCACTTTGGCCCTCAGCTCTCTGAGAGGTGTGACTGGTCCAGTCCACTGCGCGCCCAGGGGTGCCAGAGCTGGAACCCACCCAAGACCCTGGGTGGGGAGAGGCGCGAGGGCACCGCGGGGAGGCGCCTCCACCCCAGATTCCAGACCCTGGCGCCCCCAGGGCGGCCCCTAGGGCGCTGGGGCCCAGGGGAAGAGCTCGCCCTCAAGGGTCACCTGCGAGGGGCGGGGCGGGGAGGGCCGGGGGCGGGCTCCCCAGGAGGGCAGAGCCGGGCAGCAGCGGCAGCGGTGGCGCCAGCTGGAGGCCGAGCGGGAGGCTACGGCGCGGCTGACCGGCCCCAGCAGGTAAGCGACTCGGGACTGCGGGGGGCCGCAGGCTGCTGGGAACCTGGGCGGCCAGGTTTCGGGGGATCCCGCGCAAGGCGCACCTGGCCGCTGCGATAGGCAGGCAGGCGCGAGGCTGATGCTGGGGTACAGGGTTTCCCAGTGTTTCCACCGCCTTTGGAGGAACTGTCTGGGGTCCGTGTGCCAGAGCCTTGGTCCTGGGTGGAGGGAGGGAAGCCGCCGCTTGCAGTGGGGTTTGGAGCCGGGAAGCGGGAAGCGCACTCCACGGAGTGCGGGGAGCGCTGGAGAACCAGCCTGCATGTGGCGGGGAGAGGGTCTTGATACCTTGGTTTCCGAAGCTGGGCGTTTCCTGTGTCAGCCCCACCCAAGCCAACAACCCAGGGTCAGAGACACGGGGAAGAGAGGGAGCAGGACCGGCCAGGAGGTAGAAGGGACTTGTGTTTGCAGCATCTGTGAAATGGGTTTCTAGACAGACGGGTGGATCCTGGGCAGAGGCCAGGCCGGGGAGAGGTCTGCCAGTTGGTGAGCTGGAAACCCACCCCAGGGAGGACACCAGGGTTCTGACTGGGGTATCCCGTTGTGTAGACATCTGTAGAGCCCCCCTGGGTGTCTGAAAGGACCGGTTACCCCAGAGGGCAGATGCAGCGCCCTCCCCAGATCTTGGGGGAGATCTCCCTGGGGGGGGGGGGCAGCAAGAAGGCATTGCTTTGAATTCAGCAACCTGGACCCCGGGACCCCCACCCCCAAGGCTTCTTTCCTCCACCAGGCAGTCAACTTAGCCTTGGGTTCAGTCTGTGGTTGCGTGTGATGTGCTCCTGAAATGAAGCGTGTTCTCTGACAGGTCGCGTCAAGCCCCCAGAGCTCAGCCCAAGGTCCCTGGGTTGTCGGCAGGGCCCTGCTGTTTGGCTCGTTGTCCTGTCCCAGCACCAGCTTGGTCTCTGGCAGGCGGCAGGTCTCACTACTTGCTGTGGTGTGAATGGATGATGAATGAGCATTGCGTGCGCCCCTTGAACTGTGGGGAGTGGTCAACACATAGGTGGATTTAAGGTGGCCTCGCAGAGGAGGATGGATGTGGAGGACAGTGTCTAGGTAGATGCCAGGGTAGCATAAACCCAGAGCGACAGATGAGAGGTGCCCCTCTTGTGGGGTACAGGGGGGATGATGATGATGAACCTAGCCAGAGCAGGGAGGTGGGGGAGAGCACCTGACACCCTGAAGTCCTGCACCCCAGCGGCCACATGGGAGTTAATTGTAGATAGGGCTAAGGACCCACCCCACAGGCAGGCCCAAGAGTGGAGAGGAAGGAGGAGACAGGAGACAGCAAAGGCCTGAGGTGCCAGATGGGTGGGGGAAGGTACCTCGGGACCCCTG
This sequence comes from Uropsilus gracilis, assembly GCA_004024945.1. NCBI lineage: Eukaryota > Metazoa > Chordata > Mammalia > Eulipotyphla > Talpidae > Uropsilus > Uropsilus gracilis. Next base: position 8,698 of record PVHY01019967.1, on the reverse strand, counting down.
CATGGGGGTGGACATTCCGGCGGCCCTTGTCCCTGCTGGCCTCTATGCTGAACATGAAGGGTACACTGGGCAACCACGGTAGCCGACCATCTGGGCCAGGTCAGCCAGCCCCACAGGGAGCCAGACTGGGCAAAGTGGCGGGGGGCATTGCTCTAGTGGCTTCATCACTGCTGGGGGTTGTGGCCACTCCTGCTTCAGGCCAGGAGGGGGCTGGGTGTTTGAGGTGGAGCTGCAGCTGGCAGCAGTGGCAGCCTACGTAGGTTTCCGGCCTCTGGGGTAACCAGGCACATGTGAAAAGCATAGGTCTGAAGTCAGGGTGAGGTTTGAAGGAACACCTCAACAGGGAGGTGCTGGGCAAGGGTAAGCCAAGCTCAGTGCTTATCCTTGTAATATTTTCCACAATTGCTCAGCATCGTTTGTGTCGGCACAAATGCCCCTGAGACCTGGGGCCATAGCCTGGTAAATGGGGTCCTTGGGCTGGGGTAGGGGGCTGGGGGGTTGTGTAGCAGAGGGCACTTTTCATTGAAAAGTGAGGAAACCTGGCTTCTGAGCATTTTAGCCTTTCAGAGTTAGGGGAGACCCCATGTGTGTCACCGCAGCGGGTAGGGGATCAGCGTTCCCCTTTACTTCCCAGTCTGCCAATAAAATGACATGACATGGAAGGTGTCAGTGAGAAAGGGAACTTGGAGTTTAGTTGTCTGATCCACTGTTTCAACTTAAAAAAAAACAAAACACCACCAACCAACAGCCGCACATATACGAAGCCCCTGCATACATAGATGCTCTCCTCATTTTTCAAAGCTCTATGTTTGAGGTTGAAGCATTCCAAAGTAGGACGCTCTGTGCCCTGGGCTGGACACTTGCTCAGAAGCGTTAAGGTGTACACTTTGCAAGCGGCCTCTGAAGCAGCCTGGACGCTGCGGCCTGTTTATTTCTCCTGGACAGCCTCCCGGCCCCTTGCCTGCTGCCCCCATCGCTTTCCCCATCTCCATCCACCGCCTCTTGTGTGTGTGTGTGTCTCGTCGTTGTCCCCCACCCCACCCCCTGTCTCCACTTCTGGCCTCCGGCATCGTGCTCTTTGCTTGGGGATCTGATAGGATGAATCTCTGCTTTTCCCAAAGTCCTAATGGAGAGACACATCCCAGGTAGGCAGGAGGAGGAGGAAAACAAGGGACTGAGCCAAGGCCAGAATTGGCCAGCAAGTCTCTGGGGATCCCTTAGCCAGCCTGGGGTGTGGGTAAAGTTGAGGAGGTGGGGCCCAAGTGAGGCAGGGAAGCTGGAACCTCTCCTGTGGTCTGAAACTCCCCCAGGGTGGTGGCTGCAGTTCTGCCTGCGGAAGGGAAGGAGGGCGTGCCGATCTCCAAGACAGAGAGGCCTGTTCTTCGCCCAGCTTCTTGGCCTGTTCTGAGTGGCCTCCTGCCTGGGCTGGACGCTCCCAACCTAAGGGGGCCCTCGGTGGGGCTGCCAGGCACTAGGGTACCTGCTGGGCCCTCACAGGAGGTGGAGTGAGTCTTGCTGGAAGCGCTGGCATCCCAGGCCTGCTTGTCTGTTCCAGGGCAGCCTCTGGCCCGAGTCGCAGCAGAGAGCATGGAGCAAAGAGCGAGGACTTGGGCCTCCATTTTCAAACTGTGAAATGGTGTTCAAGCCACATCCCCTCTCTGAGCCTCAGTTTCCTGATTTGTTAGTGAGGAGACCATCCACAGTGATCACTTCAAAACTATTAGCTTCCTTTTCCCTCTAGAGAAACTCATTTGGGTAGACCTGTTGAGCCAATCTTTAGGGCAAACAGCTTTAGGATTTTTAAAGTCCTCCATCATTCTCTAATCCACTCACTTTTATTCATTCATTCATTCTTCATTCTTCATTCTTCATTCATTCATTCATTCAGTCAGTCAGTCAGTCAGTCAGTCAGTCGACAGTCAGTCAGCCAGCCAGTCAGTCAGTCAGTCAGTCAGTCAGTCAGTCAGTCAGTCAGTCAGTCAGTCAGTCAGTCTACCACCTCAGAGCTAGGACCCACCTTGGGGGTCTGCACTGAGAATTCAGAGACAACTCTGTTTTGTTGCTCTTTGGTTTCTTTTTTCTAAATTCTCATAGGTAAATGGTTACTGGGATGCCTTCCCTCCTCCACTCCCCCACCCCCTACCACCTCTTGTGTTCACTCAGTCTCCACTCTCATTGTTCTTTGTTGGTTTATGCTGAGTTCATTGGTCCATTGGTCTCTTTCTGTGGCTGTGTCCATTTGTCGGATGAGGGGCTGTGTTCCTGGGAAAGAGCACTTTGTGCTTGGTTGTTGGTAGCCTTAGCTTTGTATTGGGCTGCAAGTCCATGCTCATTTAGGGTCTATCCATGTCTTTTTTTTTTTTTTTTTTTTGAGACTAGATCTCACTATTTTTGCCCATGGAACCGCAGGGCTCATGTTGCCCGGGGCACCACAGACTCAAGCAATCCCCAGCCTCAGCTTCCCAGGTAGCTGGGATTTCAGGCACACACCACCATGCCCAGCTGTTTTTTGGTTTTTTTTGAGTTATTTTTGGAATTAGGTCTCGCTGTGTTGCCCTGAGCGGGACTCGAACCGCAATCCCTGGTCCCTACCACAGCTTCCTAGGCTGCTGCTTACAGATATGCACCATCATGTCTAGCCTAGCCATGTCTTCTAGTTGCAGGCTGCCCTCTCCCGTACAATCTCCTTGCCGTTCCACTGTCTCTGCACCCCCTTTCTCTGACCTCTGGCTTTGGGGATCCTTTCCCCCAGCCATTGTCAGTGAAGAGGTTTCTCGATGAGGGCAGGCATCCACTGATGAACCTTGCAAGTCATCTCCTCTCCATCCATTTGCAGATTTGCTGTGAAGCCAATGCTCTGACTCTGCCGGTCTCCTCTCCCAGGGCTTGGGGAGGGCGCCATGTTTCCTTGTGTGGCAAGTTCCATGTGGGGTTTTGATGCAGTTCTGATAGGTTTTTACCGTGGTTATTTCTCCATTCCAGCATCTGCTATCTTTCTGAATAGTCCTTGTCCTGGTCCCATACACGTGTATGGGCAGGCTATTTTCTGGTCCCTCATCTGTTCTATGTTGCTGTGTGCAACGTTTATGCTGTTATTATTCCTCCTGACATCTAAGTGGAGTGGGTGTCATCCTCCCGCCCCCATCCCCAGCTATTCCTGGACCATCGATGGAGTCAGTCTTGCCTGCATTCCAGTCTGGTCCGGGGGTCCTGGCCGGCCCCTGCATCCCTCTTACCCACCATCTCGATGGCAGAGGGGCCCAGTTGGTGCTGTATGGTTGCTGAGTGGGTGCAACTGCCAGCCTAGGCTCGCTAGCAGCTACGGGAGTCTGGTTTCTTGCAGATCCCCAGTCTAGAATGGCCTGACTTAGAAGCCTCCATCTGTCCTCCACTGACTTTGCTCTTCAATCTATTGTGTGCTATAAAAGCAACTGTGCAACTTGTTGCCCCACTACTGTACCATAACCCTTCTCCTGCTTACTTAAGATTTTAGTCTGAGGCCACAGAAGGAAATCAGCTATTAGCTCTGCTTGTTGCCAGAGCTCTTACACGCTAAGGCTGGGTCCCTTCAGCCTCCCTGGGTTTGGAGTAGTAGAAGTCTCTCTACTTCCAAACTGAGGATCAGAGGCATGAGCTACTTGCTGGTTGTCACAGAGCTAACTAGGGACACATTCTGATGTCCTTGTGATACCAGGCAGTACTGGGGCACTAAAAGTTGACCCAGAACAGTATCCAAACCATTAACTGATCACAGTCCGAGTTCTTCACCCACATACAGAATTCTAAGACCACTCAGGTTCAGACAACCACCATGAGATTTATTTAACACATAAGGAAAAACAGAGTCACTGAGGCCATCAGTGGCCAGTTTTCTTACCCCAGTTACCACCCAGTGTTTTTAAGTCTTAAACCAAAGGTTTCCAAGATGGCATCTTCCCGCCACTCCAGACCTGGAACAAGTATCCCAAACAGAAGTCCATGCTTCCAAAAGAGCATCTTCCCATCAGTAAATACCTGAAGCAAATATCCTGAGCAAAAGGGCAAAGATGGTGTCTTCTTGCCACTGAATACCTAGAGCATGAATTCCAAACAAAAGACCACAATGGCATCTTAAACAACTTTCACCTCTCTCGGCCTCTGGGAGAAGTGCCTCTTCCTTGTCTCTGAAAGGTCCAGTGTGTTGGCTTTGGCCTTGCCTTATAGCCTTGCTGTCAGTCCTAGTTACACCTGAATCCTGGGCGCTTCTGTATTCTTGGGTTCCTTCCTCATAAAGACATTGAAAATTACATTTATGTAAATCATGTCTTCAACCTTAACATTCCTTTTCTAATCATTTGAAAAAGATGAATCTATTTTTGTGGCCCCTAAGAGCAGCTTGGGTCCGCCAGGCCCTTTGTGCCCTGAGCTCAGTCCCTACAGGCAACGGAGGCTTCCCTGGCCTGTCTTGTGCACCCTCGACCTCCTCACTCACTCCCCTTTAGCAACCATTCTTTAATAAAAGGAAAGAACAGGCCGGGCACGGTGGCTCGTGCTTGTAAGCTTCAGCCTACGAAGCGGCCGGGGCTAGGGATCGCGGTTCGAGTCCCACCTGGCCCGTAGCGAGACCTAGTTCCACAAAAATAGCTGGGTGTGGTGGTGCGCGCCTGTAATCCCAGCTCCCTGGGAAGCTGAGGCTGGGGATTGCTTGAGTCTGTGGTACCCCGGGCAACGAGAGCCTGCGGTTCCACGGGCAATAATAGCAAGACCTAGTCTCAAAAATAAATAAATAAATAAATGAATGAATGAATGAATGAATGAATGAATGAATAAATAAATAAATAAATAAGGAAAGAACAAAGAAATGGGGAAAGGGACAAGTCATCCAAAATCCCCCTTTTTTTTGAGACTAGGTCTTGCTATGTTGCCCGGGGTAGTTCCAATCCCACAGAACTCAGGCAATCCCTGCCTCAGCCTCCCAGGTAGCTGAGACTACAGGTGCCTGCCACTGCACCCAGCTGCTTTTTTCGAGAACCAGGTCTCGCTATGTTGTCCAGGGTAGTCTTGACCCTGCAAATTCAAGTGAGTCCCTGTCCTCTTGCCTCCCAGCGCTTGGATTATAGGCTCATGCCACCATGCCCAGCTCCAAAATCTTAATATCTGTAGCAGCATTGATCATTGTCTTTGGAAAATGGAGCTGTCTTTGTTCCCCCATCCCCAAACTTGCTGCCTTTTGCCTGAAACTCTTGGAAGAGTCAATCCCACTTGATTATTCTTTTTCTCTGGAATTCTAGATGCCCCGCCCAGGCCATCCCTCCAGCCACAGGTCTCCAAGTGTTTTGCTCAGCAAAGGGGATTCTGAGGCATTAGAAAACTCCAGGTTCCTACCTAATCTCTGTCACAATATCAGCAGAACAATAACATGAGTAATCAACATTTTTGAGAATTTGGTGCTGTCCTAATCACTTGGTATTTATTATCTTCCCAAAGCCTAAGAAGAGACACTAGAGAACTTTGTCTCTGTTCTTATCACTTTTAGGTTTAAACCTCCGTGAGCTGCCCTGGTGGCAGGGCCAGGTTTGGGGCCAAACTGTTCCTTGTTGTCAGAATGTGACCTCCGCTGGGTCAAGGACTGCTTCCCCTGTCTCTCTTGAAGCAGGATGACAGGCTGAAGCATGGTCCTGAACTCTGCTGAAGCGCAGTGACCTAAGAAATACAGCCTAGAGGGTCCAGATAAACAAGCCAGGACTTACCGACTCAATTTACTGATATGCAGCCCAGTTTCTCCTTGAATCTTCCTCATTCTATCTTTGCCACATCAGGCCTTGTATTAATACCCATGACAGCCTACCTGGAATAACAGGGCATGTAGTGTATATAAACCCTCAACTTCCTAGTCGGGGCACTCAGCCTTTGGATATGAATCCACTGAGTCCACTGGTACTAATAAACCTGCTATTGACAGCCCTGGTGTCCTCATTCTGAGTGCTAGGTGTCACTCCCTCTCCAAGCACAAGCCTGGGTACATACGTGCTTTCAGTGTGGAATCAATGAATGTCTCACTGACCCCTGAGGCTGAACTCTTAACATCCCCACATTCTTGCTCCCTCGGGAAGGGGACCTGCTTTGGATCCCTGCTCCCTGTCTGTAGGGCAGAAATTAGCAGCTATGACCCAGCTCAGCATGGGGAGTTGATTCAAACAGGCATCTATTTTCGCATCTACATCCCCCTAGCTGGTGGATGCCACATTCCTGCCCAGACTGCTCTTCCCCAGGAGCTGGAAGGACAGAGACTGGGCTGAGCACCAGCCAGAGGGTGTGGCCAAGGATGTGTGTGCCTCTGCCCTGGGGCTCCTCTCTTTCCTCTCCTTCATAGGTAGCAGGTACAGCAGGGGAACTTGAACTCAGGCACCAAAATAATCATACACGTAAGAAGTAGTACTAGCAAAGAAAGACAATAACTCAAGCTTATCAAATGCCATCTGCAGAAAGACCAAGATTGTATAGTAAAGCCTGATGATTAGACTTATGGAGGGGGGTTAAGGGAAGACATCCATAAATTTTTGCAAGTACAAGGGGTGATAGGACAAAGCCACATCAAAACATTAACTGTCAAAATATAAAATTTAAGATAAAAGATTATAACTTATATAAATATCAGGTTTGGAATCCTGGAAGAATCAACATCTTAAAAGTAAAATCAGTATTCAGTCATCAAAAAAGACATAAGTCAAGCCAGGAGCAGTGGTGCGCACCTGTAATCCCGCTATCTAGGAGGCTGAGACAAGGGATCACTTGTGTCCACGGGCTCGAGACTACTCCAGGCAACATAGCATGACTAAGTTTCTTAAAAAAAAAAAAAAGACGTCATTTGTGGCAGCATGGATGGAGCTAGAAGGAATCATACTATCTTAACTAAACCAGAAAAGTACAGAATTGTCTCACTTATTTACGGGATATAGGGAAAACAAACAAAAGGACAAAAAAAAAGTTAAATCGAACAAACTAATAGCAGAACTGAAGCATAGTGCAAGGGAGGAGGAGGGAGAGTGAAATTGAGAAATTGAGGGAGGGATGAAAACAAGAGATCAAGATGATGATTCACCAGTGACATGGTAGAGAGAGAACCTGGGTGTATACAATGATGTTAATGTGTAGATAGATAGAGAGAGAGAGAGAAAGAGAGAGATACATATGTAATCAATTTGAAAAAAAAAAGTAAAATCGGATTGAGAGTTGTCCTGAAAGAGCAGGAAGGGATAAAGGGTAACAAATTAAAAAAGAAAGCTAAAAGATGGTGAACAGAAATAGGAGTCCTGAAAGGAAAGAAACATAGAAATAGGGAAGAGGAAATACATTGAAAAAAATAATGGATATTAAATGTTCCAAAATCAAAGAGAAAAAGTGAATGGAAAGTAGCCAACAACAGAAATAAGGAAAACTTCCACATATGATATGGTGGTGAAACTGAGACTATGGAATATGAAAGACAACGAGGAAGCGAGCAGAGAGAAATATCATCCCCCAGGAAAGAAAGAGAACCAGATTGACATTATCCTCTGTAACAACACTTGATAAAGGAGGTCAAAGAGTAAGGCTATTAGGAATTGAAAGAAAAGAACCCTTTCAATCCACAACTTAAAAACCAGCCAAATTGTCTTTCAAACATGAGGTCATAGTGAAAATAGTCTTAGGCAAATAAAGCCACAGAAGGCAGAATACACAAAGACCCACATTGAAACACTCTTAGAGGAAATACTTGAATAATAATAATAGAAACAAATCCAGGGGAGCTGTTGGGAAGTCAGGTGTTTTTATCCAGGTGGAATTGGTACAAGAAACCCGAAAGCAGGAATTGGAGTTTTACATAGGAAGGAATTTTTACACCTGCTGCTTTTAAGATATAGGAAAGATGGTACTGAAGTGCTGGCCAGCTGTACTGCCTTCGGGGTTCAGAGAAGTGGACATTTGCATGTAAGACACAGGGACCACAGCCTGTGAACCAGAGATGGGAACTGATCTGTTGATCAGTAGCCACTGATCCAGTATCCACCAGCTACTGGACTTAGAGTCTGGCTCCCCGTGTCACCCTAACACTTGCTTATTTTAAAAAACAAACAAACAAACAAACAAACAAACAAATAACGAGTTTTTTTCAACAAAGAGAGAGTGAGCCATGAACGCAGACACTGGGAGGGTGTTACGATCTTGCTGGAATTGAGCAGCACTGATCTGTTCATCGACTGTATCTTGTTCCATGGATGGCCAGTGACACTGGGATTCCATTTCTAGAAGTGACAGGAAATTCCTTCTAATATAAAATTGGAAATGATTTCAAGGAAAAGTGGATCCAGAGATCTCCAGACAAAGCCATCAGGGAGGATAGAAACAGAGGAAGAAGTCAGAGGTGGAAGGAGTGACCTGGGAAGAGAGGGATGATCGGGTCTCATGATAGGGGCAGGTTGGCAGAAACGTCCAGCCTGGAAGAGAGTGGGCAGGTCACGTTGCCAAAGAGCCCGTGGCTTCAGGGACATTGGAACCTGCACCACGGTGCTGGGGAACACAAGCCAGTGTGGGAGACATTCTCCTACTGCCTGGGGTAGAGGGGAAAGAGCAGGGACAGGCACTGGTGGCTAGGCTAGGAGAAATTGGTGGAAGGTTGATAAAACAAAGAAATGGGGCTCAATTCTTTCCCTTCCCTTCCCTTCCCTTCCCTTCCCTT
>PVHY01019966.1:0-26424 GCA_004024945.1 Uropsilus gracilis | reverse complement strand
TTAGAAATCACTTTGTTAGAAATAAATTAGTCTGCACTGCACTGAGAGTCTTACATTGGTTTGGTATTTTGGTTGAGAAGGCTGGGGATGGTGGTAAGAACCCACGAGTGGAAAGTTTAAACTGTGTTTTAAAGTTTTTCTTTTCTGCAGTTTTTGGAGCTAAAAGCAGAGAGCAGTTGGCTGGCTTTTGCATATCAATAGTAAAGGTGATCAGTGAAAATGCTCATGAAGAGTGTGTAGCCTGCTTTGTAGAGAGTAGCAGGCAAATAAGAGTATCCAGTTAAGGTTAAAGGTAATTGTAAAGGAACTGCTTGTAGCCTGCTTTGGAGAAAGAAGCAAGCAGATAGGGGTAAACAGTTAAGTAAAGACAGAAAGTCTTCTTTTCACCCACTTTCACTGGGTCTTCTCAAGAACCCTCTCAGAATATCTCAAGAGCACCTGAATTGTGTTGCCATTCTTTATATCCTTTTTGTTTTTTTTTTTCAATAGAGACTAGATCTCACTATGACTCCCAGGGTTGTCTTGAACCCCCGGACTCGATTGATTCCTAGCCTCAGCCTCCCAGCAGCTTGGATTATAGGCACACACCACTTCATCCACCTAGTGTTGCCATTCTTTCTGTGGTTCTTGGCATGGGCCATGTACCCTTACAATGCATGTCAGAATGGCAAGGTCTTTCCACAGAGTCCCTCTTTCAATTTAGGGTGGGAATTTTGGGTCTGCATTATAGATGTGTTCCTCATCTGTTTTGGACTCCCCTCACCTGCCCATGAAAGTAGGAAACACAGTGTAGTTATTACTAACATGCAAGTAGATGCCACCTGCCAGAAGTAGGGGTTCTTTGGATTAGAGCATAATACTTAGACCTGCAACCTAGGAGAAGTTTTCCCTACACCCCTCTTCTGAATGGAAGTGATTAGACTTTGATCTGAGACTTTGCAAGTATTGAGACTGCAAACAAGTATTTGAGTCTCAAGTATTTGAGGCTGAGAGCCTGCTTACATCCTGTCCTCTCAACGTTTAGACAAAACTAGAACAGGGAGTTGACTACAAGGATGGTCCAGCTTCCTCTGCTCTCTGTGTGGAGGGAAGGAAGGAGAGAAAGAATGGAACTCAAACTCTTACTAAGCCTATTAATAAAACATGACTCAGGGTTGTTCTGGGCTTTGAGCAATTGTACCTCCCTCAAGAAAGACTTATAATGTGTAGGTATTCCTTGCCTTAGCAGCAAGTGAATGGACATAGGGGTAAAGCAGCAGAAATATCCCTACCTTACACATAACTATTATGTATACATCCCCTATTATACTGGTATTTTATATAGGGTACAGTCTCTCCAGAAACCCCACTTAAACACAGAGAGCAGAATATAATAAGATCTATAGTGTTAAAACTGAATTGGGGATGACAAAGACGCAATCCTTGTTCTCAAGGAGCTTAGTTACAATCTTGAAATAAGGTTCCATAATAATAATGAAGGTAAGCCAGGCATGGTGGTGTACACCTATAATCCCAGCTACCTGGGAGGCTGAGGCTAGGGATCACTTGAGTTCACAAGTTTGGAACTACCCTGGGCAACATAGCAACAGCTAGTCTATAAAATTTTTAAAAAAATAATAACTTTGAAGGTAAATAATTGTTCATGAAACAATTATAGTGTCCAGGTATATACAAGTTTATCACACAGGTAGCAAGAGGTAGAGGTAAGAGTTGCAGCAAACCTTCTGAATAACCTCTCCGTGGATAACCACCACATTACAGTCCGGCCATACAGAACCACGTAGGCTGTTCCAGGAGCCCAGACAAGTTACCACCTTACAGAGGCCAGGGGAAGAGCACAGAGAAGCTCATACATTATTTTGTGATTTCTTGGACATCTATTGGGGACTAGTCAGCTACATGGAGGAAGAAAGAAGGAGCATTAGTAGGTCATGTCTGCACAGGACATCTCAGTGGGAGTAGGAGGGAGGAGGACGCTGAAATGGGCAAGAAGTGCATGGGGAGGGGTGATGTGAAGGCTGAACTTCACACATACATGTGATTGAGCTCATTCACCTCAAGGTTATCTCAGAAATATTCAATACTCACCCCTACTGAACTAGCTGACAGGAAAATATTTATCTGTGAGGAGAACACAATTGAAAATATCTAAGAGAGGAGGGAGGGGGAGATATGAGGGCATCAGGAGCCGGAATCTCAACCATCTGGAATCCTACTGAGATTTGGCGACCCATTCCAAAGTCTCAGGTATCTTGCCAAAACATTTTTCCAAGGAGAGGAAAAAAAGTAATAATGTTGCCTGCTATAATAATGCACCAGAGCGTCCTCACATTGACATTTACAGATTATCTGCCAATGACCCAGAGAGCATGTAATAGACAGAGCAAAGACAGCAAGGGTGTAGGTGGAAGCAACTCAGTAATTGAGCTGTGGCTTCTTGGGTTTTTATTATCATTGTTGCCTGTAGCCATATGTTTTTCAAAGACACTGACAAGCCTGGACCGATTTCAAAGGAATTCCTAAACCCAGATATCAAAATTGTCATTACATCTCTGGATTGTCAGTGCTTTGCACAGGAATTATAAATTTAGGGAAATTCTTATATGTTTCTCCATAAATGTTGGTCAGCAACCATTACATGAGATGCCTGGGATGTGGAACTAAATGCTAATAAATTCCTAATCCAGTTTGTGACTAAGTAATGAAAGGCATTTCCCCTCTTTGGAATAGGATGTCTTGCTATTTGAGCGGGTTCCAGAAGCTACATAAAAAAGAGAAAAAGATAAGGCCGGGCACGGTGCCTCGTGCCTGTAAGCTTCAGCCTATGAAGCGGCCGGGGCTAGGGATCACTGTTCGAGTGCCGCCTGGGGCCCGTAGCAAGACCTAGTTCCAAAAAATAGCTGGGCGTGGTGGTACGCGCCTGTAATCCCAGCTACCTGGGAAGCTGAGGCTGGGGATCGCTTGAGTCTGTGGTACCCCAGGCAATGAGAGCCTGCGGTTCCACGTGCAAAAATAGCAAGACCTAGTCTCAAAAAAAAAAAAAAAAAAAAGAGAGAGAGAGGAAAAGATAGTTTCTTTTTTAGTCTGTTTGGTTGTTCCTTACTATCCCCACCCCCACTGCCACTTCTTTTTAAATGCAGTTCAATCTGAAGGAAATGCCAGTTTTTAAGTACAGCATGGACCTTGTTTGCTGCAGCTGTCATTCAAGACTTGTCATTCTTGGCCACCACTGGAAACCCCATATGGTTATGATTCACCACTGATTCCAGGTCTTTCCCATCTTTTTTCTTGCCCCCCACCCCATAGACCAATCTTGCTCAGTTCCACAAACAAAAAAACTAAACCAGAGACTAATAATTCAAGTAGGGGATGAGTCAGGAACAGAACCCAGGAACCCCCACACCAAATGGGACTCTGGAAATCTGCAGTGTCCCTGACTCCATCTACATTCCAAAGGACAGCTTGCTGCTTTGAAAAATGATGCTAATGGCTCTGGAGAACTAGAAGTCACAAGTACACTGGGTATTTTGTTAAGATTTGTATGAAGGAAGTAGAGTGATAAATCCTGTGAAAGCACTGTACTCTTCCATTTCAGACATGTTTAGATGGTGGAGGGTGCAGAAACTCAAGGCAGATCACAATATTTCTTCCAAAACAAAAGGCACTTCCCAGCCTAAGGAGGGAGACTGAGGTTAGGAATCTCTTGAGTCCGTGGGTTCGAGCCTATCCCAGGCAACAGAGTGAGACCTAGTTTCAAAAAATAGCTGGGCATGGTGGTGCACACCTATCATCTCAGCTACCTGGGAGGCTGAGACTGGGGATCACTTGAGTCTGTGGGATCCGGAGTACTCCCGGCAACATAGTGAGACCTAGTCTCTAAAACAAACAAACAAATGCAAATAAATAAATGAACGAATAAACAGACAAATAAAACAAAAGGCACTGTGTGCATAATGACTAAGAACAGTGTTTTAAAGACATCTTTGATTCTGGAGGCAGGGTAACGACATTTTACATATCTGCTCCATGTCACTAATTGGAGAACACAAAATACTCCCTGGGATGTTAGCACTTTGAGATGACAGCTTGGGACCATTATAATTTTTTTTCTTGAGCATGTATTTTGTACCAGGCTTTTTCTAAGTAGTTTTAATCCTCACAAGGGCACCCGGGTTAGCTGGTAGAGCCAGTTTTTGAACCCCAGCCAAGTGGCCCCTAAGCCCACTGTTCTTAACCACCCTGCTTTTGTCTTCAGTGCCACTTGCTCATCTTGGAGAAGGGAATTTCCAGGTGATGCCCATTCCTCCCCTAACTTCTTATAATTCCAGCGTTCTTCGACCTATGGATGAATGATAAACTTAACTACCACCTACACACCCGCTTACAATAGTGAGATGTGGGAGTGAGAAAGAGGAAGAATTTGCTATAAGTAGTATTTTAAATGAAAGGAAAGGGGGACGGTAATTATTCAATCTTCAAATACTCTAAAATCAGGACAGAAATGTACAATTAATGAAGACTATGATAATCCACACATATGAATTTTATCCCTTTTACTTTATGACCCCAATTAGGGAAGGCTATCATCTCAGGATCTGAGGATGATTCCAATAACCAATAATTTTCGAAATATTTTCAGCCATTTTCCTCAAGGATTATGAAACAGATAAAGCATTTCCTCTTTTCCATTTCTCACAAGACTTTTAAAGTCATGGTATGACTCTTCCTTTGGCTACATTTCAACCCCACAGAGACCGGATGCCAAGGATAGATAGCTGGACTCCCTAGAGAGAAAGAGCCAGCAAGACGGGATGTGCTACACAGAAACCATCCAAACTTCCTGGGACCTCTAGAAGGACTATAGCTACTGACAGAAAACCCATTAGAACCTGAAAATCTTCAAAAGTCATTCTCTGACCAGCCCAGACTAAAAAGTACTAGGAATTTCCTTCTCTGGAATCTGAAGAAGTGGACAACATAACATAACAAAGGTAGTCTCACCAAATCTTCATGTGGCCCAACACTGGGCATCTATTAGGGACCAGTCAGCTAAGTGGAGGAAGAAAGAAGAAGCATTAGTAGGTCAAATCTGCACAGGACATCTCAGTGGGAGCCGGAAGGAAGAGGACACCAAGATGGGCAACAAGAGTGTGGGGAGGGGCGATGTGAAGACTGAACTTCACAAGTATATGTGATTGAGCTCATTCACCTCAAGATTACCTCAGAAATATTCAATTGTTACCCCTACTGAACTAGCTGACAGAAAAATATTTATCTCTGAGGAGAACACAAATGAAAATATCTGAGCAGAGGGGAGGGGAGATATGAGGACATCTGGTCTACCTGTTCCAGGGCAAAGTGGCACCAAAGAAACTGCCCTTCCGGGACTCTGTCCAATCATATTTAAGGGCCAGAGAAGCTCATTAAGAACCATAAGCGATATTTTAATACCATCTATCTTATGTTACTGGGTAATATCTCTACCCTCTCCTGAGCCTGGCCAACTCAGGCTGTCCTGTTCTATCACCTTTTATTTGTGATCTTTCATTTCTTTTTTCTTAAATAAATTTGCCTCTATCGCCTACTTGCCAGTGTGTGTGTGTGTGTGTGTGTGTGTGTGTGTGTGTGTGATTCAGGACTTATTTTGCAGAACTCGTAAATGTGATACAACAAAAAAGTTATTTTTAATACCCCCCCCTGCGTACCCACTGCCTTCTAAGATAGCAGTATCTTCTGTTTAAGTCCAAATGATAGGGTGTGCCCCCCCCATTGTCTCCTGTTTGGGATTGCAGGTTTCAAGGACAGGGGTAAACAGTTAAAGTCAGAAAGTCTCTTTTCACCCTGTTTCACAAATAGAGCCATTATCCTTGTAGAATATCTTCTACATATATGAGAATAAAATTTAAATGGTGTGATTGTTTGTGTGAGAGAGAGAGGAGAGAGAGAAGTGTGTGGATAGGCAATTTTAAAAGAAGCTAGGAGAGAGCAAAATTACTGTGTTTAAGGAATAAGGAACTACAACATAGAGATAAAAAAATCATCTCAAGACAAAGGATTGTCTTGAGGGCCAAATGAGATAATTTAAAATACTTGGGCACAGTTCTCAGCACATAACAAAGGCTAAATCAATGCTAGGATGTTTTGCACATCTATTTTGCCTATAGTTGCTGCTGTCATTATATAATCATTGGAAATAATGTGCTAATGATAGAAATAGAATCAAAAAGAGAAAATAAAGAACAAGAAATGATGTGTGGAAGTGTGCAGATAGAAACAAAACAAAACAAAGCCTCAGACAAAACTGAACAATAAGAAATCCTTGAAATTCAACTGTAGAACTGAGGTTTTTAGAGGGAGGTCGAGAGCAAAGTGGGAAAGGAACACAATGGGTGCTCTTGGGGTGGGTGTGGGGTGGTGTCCACAGCTGAGTAGGAGTGACTCTAGACTTTGAATCACATGCAGTGTTGTAAATTAATGTACCTCAATGAAAAACCAACAAAAAAACAGAAAGAGGAATAAATACTAAAGATACTAATGTTGAGGACAGGTGAGTCAGAGTTTACTCTTAGTTGGAACTCCATTTTGAGGACGGTGCCTCCTCCCCTTTGGGAGTGGAAAAGTGCCTGCTATGGTTGACTGATCACACATCCTGTTTTTGCGCCCATTGTTGCAATAATTGATTAATCGCATACCCTGACCCTGTCTCCCTGTTTTCCTGGCTGTTTCAAGAACATGTTTTACGCCCTGCCTGCTTGCTTGCTTCACAGTAGGGGTCGGTGGTGGTTTTGCCCTATAAAAGGTTGTAACAGAAACTGATAGGGTGTGCCCCTCCCCCTCCTGTTTAAGATTGCAGATTTCAAGGACAGGTAATGTTAAAATGGGTGAATGACCTTAGCTGGAATTTCCCTTCAGGGGATGCAGGGGGAAGAAAGAAGTGAAATAGTCAAAGTGAAACAGATTTCCTGGAAGGCGGGAAATCAGGGTATATAAAGGGTGTGCAAACAAAGAGAAAGGATTCGATTAGATTGGGATTCCAATATGGAGAGGGAATAGAGGGGTTCAATGGAGGAGAGATGGGAATCAGCCATCTTGTAAAGATGTGAGCCATGTGAGCTTGGCCATGTGGCCACCGAGGGCCTGCAACCCTCGGCTGGCCCAAGCTGGCAGCATGTGTGCTGAATGTAGTTAAGGAGTTTGCAGATTTGAACTCCGGGTTGGAGTTTGTTTTGCTGAGTTTGACTTGTGTCTGCGAGAGGCTGTGCAAAAGTTAGGCCTGAGAAGAAAGTGAACTTCGCTGGTTTGGCACCATGGAGTTCCTGCTACCTGAAGGTGACAAGGAGAAGACAACGTGGAAGACAACGAGGAGCATTCAAAGGAACATGTCTTCAAGCGTCTGGAGATGGACTCTGTCTGGACATTGGTGAGATAATCAGGACTGAGAGACTGAGGATTTTGGGGCAGTCTGGGAAAGGACTTTGGACAATACTGAGAAAGGTTTTGGACAATGTTGAAGTATTCTGAGTCTTACATGTTTCTTTTGTAATTATTAGGATAACTAGAAATCACTTTGTTAGAAATAAATTAGTCTGCACTGCACTGAGAGTCTTACATTGGTTTGGTATTTTGGTTGAGAAGGCTGGGGATGGTGGTAAGAACCCACGAGTGGAAAGTTTAAACTGTGTTTTAAAGTTTTTCTTTTCTGCAGTTTTTGGAGCTGAAAGCAGAGAGCAGCTGGCTGGTTTTTGCATATCAATGGTAAAGGTGATCAGTGAAAATGCTCATGAAGAGTGTGTAGCCTGCTTTGGAGAGAGTAGCAGGCAGATAAGTGTATCCAGTTAAGGTTAAAGGTAATTGCAAAGGAACTGCTTGTAGCCTGCTTCTGAGAGAGAAGCAAGCAGATAGCTGTATCCAGTTAAGTAAAGCCAGAAAGTCTCTTTTTACCCTGTTCAAAACTGCTTGGGGTCTCTTTTGCCATCCTGGCTCAGGGACTCTGATGCACCAGCTTCTTGGCAATAAACCTGCTGCTTTGAACTTTAATTGGAATCCTTGCCTCTTGTTGAGCAGCCCCTGAGTCATAACAACTAAGGTTATAGAATGAAATATATGTTGACAAAAAAAAAAGTACTAAAAGTCAAAGGATGGTAAGACAGATGGGTACTAATTTGTTTTAGGCTATCTCTAGAATATAGCAATAAAGTTGGGGTTTGCTTTGTGAAGCAATCTAAAAGTTTTTTTTTGCCATTATGCCTAAAATGTTCTCATTTATACATTCATGAATATGATGCAGTTAGTTTTGTTTCTGTAGTATTGTGTTTTATTCAGTCTGCTTTTTAACTTTAAAATATTTTACTCTGTTTTTCTTTCTATTGACACTTAAAAAAAAAAAACATGTAGACTCCTATTGACTTGCAAGAAATAGCACAAGGAAACCTCAAATACCCTTTGCCCAAGTTTCACTAACAGTAACATTGTAAAACCTGATACATCACAGCGAGGATACGGTCATGGAATCAATCACCAGTCTTACTCAGATTTCCTGTGTTGTTTGCTTTGAGTGTGTGTTACTTCTAATAATTCATAATGTTTTATTTTTCTTCTAGTTTTTAATTTTGTGATTTTAATGTTACTACCAACCTTCTATTTCTTTTTCATGTGATTCCTATTAAATATTTATTTCATAATTAGTTTTTCTTTTAGAGATGTATTTAGTTGAGATAATGTTGGTTTACACCATTGTTTGTATTTGGGGAGTTTAGGACATGGCCTCTCTTCAAATGTTATTGCCATAGTGCACCCAACACCAAAGCACCCTGGTTCATTGTGTCATGTCCCCCCAGCCCTCAGCTGTCAGCCTCCCCGCCCCCTGTGGATTCCTCAGTTCTATAATCAGTCTTCCAGGGTTAGCTTTTATTTTTTTACATTCACAAGACAATACATATTTAAAATTTTTCAATTGATTCCTTATATACATATATATATTTTTAACCTCTGCCCCGAGGTTCTCCCACTACCTTGTCACCTGTAAACCATCATCTTAAACTCTTGTGCCCATCCCTCCCCTGATTCTACCCCTCTCCCCCTCTCTTGCTCTATGCTTCAGTTCTGCTGACAGTTAATTTTAAATTTTACTTGTCTTTCCAGGGTTAGTTTTTGTTTTTGTTTGTTTGGATACTAGGTCTCGCTATGTTGCCTGGGGTAGTCCTGATCCCAATGACTCAAGTGATTCCCAGTCTCAGCCTCCCAGGTAGCTGGGATTATAGGCGTGCCCCACCATGCCCAGCTGCTTTTTGGAGATCAGGTCTTGCTATGTTGCCTGGGGTAGTCTTGAACCCGTGAACTCAAGCATCCTAAGCCTCTTGTCTTCCAGTTCTTGGACTACAGGCACATGCCACCACTCCCAGCTACTCCAGGATTAGTTTTTTGGTTTTTTTTTTTTTTGAGATTTGGTCTCGCTATTTTTGCCCGTGGAACCGTAGGCTCTTGTTGCCCGGGGTACCACAGACTCAAGCAATCCCCAGCCTCAGCTTCCCATGTTGCTGGGATTACAGGCATGCACCACCACACCCAGCTATTTTTTTGGAACTAGGTCTTGCTAAGGGCCCCAGGCGAGACTCGAACCGCGATCCCTAACCCTTGCCGCTTCATAGGCTGAAGCTTACAGGCACGAGCCACTGTGCCTGGCCCTCCAGGGTTAGTTTTTAACTTTGACTTCCAATTTTTTTTTTTTTTTTTTTTTACATAGAGTCTATTAATTTTCTGCTCTGACCAATGGTGAAATTAGAATTTTTCTACTTCCTTCTCTTTTCCTTTATGCCTCTTCTCACTTGATTTTATAATTTGGCGGTCCAAACTATTAAAGCTGAAGAAATACATTATACTGCAATGTATATATAACGTATCCCCTCTTTATTCCCCTTATCTTTTGAGTTTTAGTCAGTTATGCTATTCCCACATAATTTCTAACTTGTTCTTCCACCCTAGTAACTGTACATACTCTGTCCTGGCCTATCATATATCAGTCTCCAATGCTCAACGACATTGTTGTTTCTTTCCTAGTCATCTCTTCATAGACCTAAGTTTATCCTCAACTAGATGCCTCCATATGTATTCGTATGAATTCTCAGAATTCTTTTATGCTTGAAGCTGTTGCCTATGCACTTAAATGTCAGATGACTTAGATCAAGAGATTGTATTTCTTTTCCCTTGAGGCTTTTGTGATTCTTTGATCTTAAACATTTAAAAAGTTGCAATGAAATCATTATTTTTAATGATAATAAAGTTATTGTTCTCAGAGAGAGAAAAGAAGACATACAAATAAGAGGCAATGAATTACTATGAATAAAGAAATGAAGTCATAAAAGAATAAAATGAAAATATTAGGTATGAAAAACAAAGAGTTGAAATAATAGATGGGATAAATAACAGGGTGGATTCACCCTACAGAACAAGTTAGTGAGTCAGAAGCTTACAATAAGAAATTCAGAAGACAGCAGAAAATGTGACATAAAATATAAATTAAGATGTTTGAAAAGTGGAAGTAGAAATGTGACCATTCAAACAACAGGAACCTCAGAATCATTCTTGGAAAATTAAGCTAGCAGTAGTAATGACGGTTAAGTGTCCAGAATTGAAAAATCTCATTATATGTCAAGTCAAATGGGTAAGAGAAAAATCACAAAATTTCCAAAAAAAATACTCAAGTACTCTGAAAAGTAAACATTTAAAAATTAAAAAATTAGCCAGGCATGGTGGTTGGTGCCTGTAATCCCAGCTACCTAGGGGGCTGAGATTGGGGATCGCTTGAGTTAGCAGGATCCGGACTACCCTGGGCAACATAGTGACACCTAGTCTCAAAACAAACAAACAAACAAATATTTAAAACAAACAAATATTTAAAAATTAGGCCGATCCTCGAGGAAAATAAAAAAATTGCAGAGACAATAACTTGGGGCTGAGCTTCTCTCTGTCTCTCCTTTTTTCTCTTTTGTTCTTGCTCTGTGACTTGGCCCTGGTGTGGAGAAGTCCATAGGTACTTATGCTAAACAGAAACACAGTGTTTATGACCAAAGAAACAAGAAAAAGGAGCTCCTAAATGTCTGATGTCTGAGTGTGGGAGATAGAGTCCTCTGGGGTAGAGAGTCAGAGAAATCTACTAATTCTGTATTTGGATCAACCTATATCTCAGCACAGGCTCTAATCTAGGGATGTATGGACAGATGCAGAGAACTGAACTGCATGACCAGATCAGAGTGAAGAGCGCATGTGCAGAACAGAGGCAAAGGCTTGGCAGGCTGAAGCAGGCCATAACTGCCTGAACAGCTCTCAGAATAACCTTCAAATTGCACATGAGCAGGACAGACCCAACACAACATGACAAAAGCTTAGAGAACAGAACTGAGATTAAAAACAAACAAACAAACTGATTGCACATACTTACATCATTGTCTACTCCAGGGTTCTCCCCAACACCTTATCACCCCTGAAACATCTTAATCTCTTGTGCACTCCCTCTCCTGATTCTCCCCCCACCCCTCTTTTGCACCATGCCTCAGCTCTGTTGGCAGTTTTAAATTTTTCTTGTCTGTCTGCTTGTTTGTTTGTTTCTCTGTCTTCCCTATATCCCTCATACAAGTGAGACAAAACCACACTGAGATATTATCTTACACCAGTAAGTATGGCCCATATAAAAATAAAACGGACAACAACAAGTGCTGGTGTGGATGCAGAGAGAAAGGAACACTCTTACACTGCGTGGTGGGATTGTAAACCCCACCAAGTGCAGTCCAGTCACTATGGAAAGCTGTGTGGAGGACCCTCAAACTACTGAAAATGGAGCTTCCATTTGACCCAGCGAACCCACTCCCGGGAATCTACCCAAAGGTTACAAAAACGCTGTTTCAAAACGACATCTGTACTCGGCTGTGTATGGCAGCACTATTTACAATTGCCAGGACATGGAAAAAACCCAAGTGCCCAAAACTGATGAATGGTTGAAAAAGATGTGGTATTTCTGCACAATGGGATATTACTCATCAATCAAAAAAGACAAACTTAGGTCATTCATAGCAACATGGGTGGAGCTAGAAGGAATCATGTTGGCAGAAGTAAGCCAGAAAAAGTGAAATGCTGAACTGATATTTAAACTACCACAGAAGGCAATGTAGAAGTCTGAAGCCAAGGAAGTTGATTGCCTGGTAAAACAAAAACATTTCCCAGAGAATTTCATTTCATTTCATTTCATTTCATTTCATTTCATTTCAATTCATTCATTCATTCATTCATTCATTCATTCATTCATTCATTCATGCATTCATTCATGCATTCATTCATTCATTCATTCATTCATTCATTCATTCATTCACCCACCCACCCATCCATCCATCCACTCTCTATTTTTGCCCGTGGAACCCCAGGCTCTCGTTCCCCAGGGTACCACAGACTCAACCAATCCCCAGCCTCAGCTTCCCAGGTAGCTGGGATTACAGGCGCGCACCACCAAGCCCAGCTATTTTTTTGGAACTAGGTCTCGCTGCGGGCCCCAGGCGGGACTCCAACCGCGATCGCTAGCCCCGGCCACTTCATAGGCTGAAACTTACAGGCACGAGCCACCGTGCCCGGCCTCCCAGAGAATTTTAACAGGATCCAATCTATTCAATACAATATTCACAATGTTCATCTTGCAATACAAAATTAATCAACATTAAAAAATTAAATTATTCTTAAAGAGAAAATATGATCAGTAGATATCAGCCTCAAGATAACACACATGGTGAAATCATCAGACAGAATTTTCAAAGCAGCTATTATATTTTTATAAATAATGCATAACATGTCATACATTATATCATGGAATTGTAATTTTTACAGGTTCATACATTAAAAACTATTATAACTATCAGGTAAAGAAAAACATATTTTAAATGAATCATACCAGAGGTATTTTCAAAAATAAAAATTGTAAAGAAGATTCAAATGAAAATTTTATAGTGAAAAAATTCAGTCTCTGAAATGAGAAATAGATGAGCTCAAAAACAACATGACAGGAAATAACTGAAATAAAGATCAGTAGAAATTAACCAAAAAAATAGAGAAAAATGTGAGATTGAAAAACTGAGGTCAGGCAAGGTGGCACGTGCCTTTAATTGCAGCCTATGAAGCGTGAAGCTGAGACTAGTAATTGCTTGAGTCCCCTGGTTCGAGACCCGCCTGGGGCAACATAGCGAGACCTAGTCTCAAAAAATAGCTGGGCATGGTGGTGCATGCCTGTAATCCCAACTACCTGGGAGGCTGAGACTGGGGATCGCTTGAGTCCATGGTACCCTGGGCAACATGAGCATACGGTTCCTCGGGGCAGAAAAGCTGACCTAGTCTCCAAAAAAAGGAAAAAAAAGTGAATGAAACTTCAGGGATGTGTAAAAATATATTAAAAGACTTAATATATGTCACTGGAATTCTACAAGAAGAGGAAAAGCGGTTGGTTCAGTAAAAACAAAAAAAACAAAACAATGAAACAAACAAAAAAAATTGAAGTGATTACACAAATGCCCTAAATTTGGTGAAATACATAAATTTATAAATTCAAGAAGCTTAGTAATCCCTAAACAGGATAGACTGAGAGAAAACTGCAATTAGAAATTTCATAATACAAGTTTTCAAAAACAAAAAATTCCAGAAAAACTTTGAAACCCATTAGAGAAAGCACATTACACACAGGGAACATTGATTTGGATGTTTACAGGTTTTTTCATCAGAAATTGTAGAGACACAAACACAATGGATTCATCAGCTTGTCATTATATAACCGGGAAAAGTATTCTTTAGGGAAAAAGGAGAAGTAAAGACATTTTTAGATACCTCAGGGAAACTGAAATAATTCCTCTCTGCATCCACAAGAAATGTCAAAAAAAGTTTAGGTTGAAAGACTTCTTCTACCAGAGAGCAATCTGGATATTCAAAAATGAAGAACCATAGAAATGTTAAGTACTATGTAAAATAACAGACTACCCTATTCCCTCTCTCTGATAGGGTTTCAGTGGACATAGATGTTATCATGTGATTATCGTATCACAAAGAGCAGCAGGAGGTGACACAAAATGGACCTATAAAGCTGCAACATTTCTATATACGAAGTGGGACAAGTTTAACTATGAAGTAGACACTTAAAATATTAAAATGTAAATCTCATGTATATTTCATCAAAGATTTAAAAATTAAACATAGAATTTCCATATGTTCCAGCAATTCCACTTATAAGTTCTTCCCAAGAAAAATGAAAATATATGTCCACATAAAAATCTGTACATGAATGTTTATAGCAGCACTGCTCGTGATATAAAAAGTAGAAACAGTCCAAATGTCCATCAACTGGCAAGTGTTAAACAAAATGTGGTATTTCTATTCATTGGAATATTGCTTGACAACAAAAAGGAATGAAGTACATGCACTAACTTGGATGAACCTTGAAAAGAAACAAGTCACAAGACATGTTGACGTCATAGGATATGAAGTATCCAGAATTAGCAAATTTGCAGACAAAATAAATTAGTAATTACCAGGGGGTGGGGACAGAGGGAATGGGAAGTGACTACTAATGGGTATTGGTTTCTTTTCGGGGTCATGACATGTTTTAAAATTAAAGAATTGTTGCATAATTTTGTGGAAATATTAAAAATGCCTAAGGTTGAACAGTTTCAAAGAGTGAATTATATAACCTGTAAATTTTATCTCATTAAAACCCTGTATAAACCAGGCGTGGTGGCATGCGCCTGTAATCCCAGTTATCTGGGAGGCTGAGGCTGGACATCACTTAAGTCTGCAGGTTCGAGACAACTCTGGGAAACATAGCAAGACCTAGTCTCTTAAAAATAAGAAATTAAAACAAAGCAAAACAAACAAAAAACCCTGTATAATCCTCAAAACGGCCACCTACAATTTTTTGTGAGTGCCTGCATTGGACATTGGAGAAAACAAAAAAGTTTTAGTCCCTGACCTCAGGGAGCCTCCCTTACTGATTCTATTGAACAATGCTGATATTGTGTCTATATGTACCAGGCATAAGTCTAAGTCCTTGAGAGGTAGATACACTCATTACAACCACATGAAGCAGCTTTCTGAAAATACTGAGATATAGAGAGGTTAAGCTACATGCCCATGCTGGGAAATGACAGAGCTAAAATCTGAACCCAGCCCTTTTATTCTCTGCTGCCTTTCAAAATAATAATGCTTCAAAAAAAAAAAAAGCCTGTACATATGCATAATGATGTTCATTAAATATGTACAATTTAGACCAGTTTATTGTTTTATTATTTTTTAAATAATATTTTGTTTTTTGATTTCATACAATGTATGATTGTTGATCCCCACAGAAATGCTCCCCCCCTCCTGACCATCCCCCCTCTCTGGTCATTCCATCTCCTTTTTTATTGTTGTTTGTCCATGTTTGGTCCTTTGGTCTTTTTCTTTTCTGGAGCTATGTCCTTATCCTGGGTGAAGATGTGCTTTCTTGGTACATAGTATACTGTGTTACTTGAATTTCCAGTCCTAATTTTGCATTCAGAGGCCAGTCCGAACTCCTCTGGCTTGTATCAGTGCCTCCTTGTTCTTGGTCGCTGTCACCTCTCTCCTGTTTTCTGTCCCGTTTTGTTGCTTCTTTGCTTTGTGCTTCAGGTCTTTGGCTTCAGGAACCCAAATCCCAGCCTTTTTCCTGGTCGAGAAGTTCCTCCATGGGGACAGCCATCAGCAGATGGTAGGTCTGACTAGTCTCCTTGATTTTGATTTGCAGCTCTGCTGTGGGGCTGCTGTCATATTTCTGCAGCCTTCCTCCCCCTGTGGAAAAGGGGTGTGCTTTGCTTTTGCTGAAGGCGTCTCTGAACCGGGATTTTGGCTCCCAGCTCCCCAGCGATGTTTTAGGTATAATTCTGTCTTATGTATTCTCTGTACTTGGTATCACAGTCCAGTCATCGGTGGTTCTCTCCATGCTCTTTTTGAGTCCTGCCCAGGTGGTGTTTCCAGGGCCTCTATTCTTATCCCTCACCTCTTCTGTATTTGTGGTTGGGTTAAACCACTAAGTTTTCTTTATTCCTGATGAGGGGCTGACTGAACTGGAGGCAAACCAGAGGGGGTTAATGACTAAAGCCTCCTCTCCCCCATCCCCAGCCTGCCTCTTGGTAGCACTTGGGTCCCTGGGCACAACCCAGTACTCCCCAGGGCGGACCCTGGCGCCCCTGCAGAGGGGAGCCAGTGCAAAGTGTAGCTACCACCTGTTATCACTCAATTCCTTATGCTCACTCTATATCCAGGCCATGCACAGACCAGCTAACATACATTCATTTTTATAAAAAGTTAGTCATTGTTTTCAAGTATTGGGGCAAGTGAGTCCAGACAGTCAAGGTCTTCAAAGGAAGAGGAGGGATTATTCATTGGTAAGAAGAGTATGTTTTGGAAAGAAAGTCTTGTTTCCAGTGCTTGTTATCCCCTCTTCCTTTGCTTCCTGAAGAAATGCAAACGCTATTAGCATGATTACGATTAGTAACATTGCTTTGTTTTCATATTCTCCATAGCTGACTAATTTTCAAAGAAAAAAAACTCAGGGTGCAATTTTATTGAACCTAAAGAGGATCGGTTGGGACAGATAATTTACTTACAGAAAAGCCACCTTCAAAGAAGAACAGAAATATCTCCTTTCCATGGTGTGCCTCTGGTTTAATCATGGAAAAGTGTGCCTGCAAACATTATCTCAGCAGGCCAAAGCATAATTAGAGCTCTAATTTTCCTCCCGGCATATTTTTTCCTGAATTGTCCAATGGATGCAATGAGAGGTACTTATAAAACCTTGATAATAGTTCTAAACATTTTTGGTGCCAGCACTACTACAGAGCTGATGTGTGGGAAGTAGGAAGTCGCATGAAAAGCAGAAAAGCAACTGTATGACCTTATAACTTGCATCCAAATTCTTCCCTCCGAGAAAGGTTACCTGGGAAGACCCACAGATCCCCTCCTAAGCACTGTCTTTAAAGACGTTTTCCTTCAAGGCAATCATCCCAAAGAAAACTTACCTTCATCACCAGAGTATCAGCAACAGGAGAAAAATAACCAGTAAAATCAAGTGACTTGAACACACTCAAGGAAATACTGGTTGCAACAGGAATGATAAAAGTTAGTAACCCATAACAGGCCAAAGCAAAAATACCTAAATAGCTGTCACCATTCATTTCTGTACCATATTTCAATTTTAAGTATCTTCTTATTCTTGTAGTACACTTGCTCTAATAATCCATCCCAGAGGTTCTTAACCACCCTGAAAATGAAATTCCTCGATTTTCACTTCTAATGGAAAGACCCCTTCATGATCTCACTTCAGTTCTTACCACAGGCTGAGGATATCAGGCTCAGAGAAGTCATGAATCAAGCTGTTTATTTATGTCTAGTTGATTCCTTTATATATAGCTCACCTACTTCTAAAACCAGTTTCAGATGGATTGAAATAGCAAACTTATGACAGTACAGATTTAGAAAAGGAAATAAAATTATTTGAAATGTCAATCAAGGGAGAATTTTTTATGTAATTGGAAAAGGAAATAATCTTTTTCACCCTTCCTTCCACTGTCAGAGCATAGGAGGAGGATAGGCCTTGGCTATAATTTAATTTGACTGAGGGTTAAGAGAAAGGACAATCCCAAGGGCAGTTCTTCACGTTGGTAAGCAGTAATTATTAAGAAACAAGTAGTTTAATAATACCTCAGGATATTAAGCCTGAGCACTAGATGTTTAAAGGGCGCGAAGAAAGGTAGAGGGAGTAAGGTGAGTAAGAGGAACTCCACTGTTCTGTATAACATCAGAGACTCTCTCCCTTGTGACTAGGGGCTGCCATCAAATTTATGTATCTCTAGGAAAGATGTTTTATCCTGCAATAAACATATAGATTGTGCTGGGTTTAAGTAATGAGTATTTGTCCTTGGGAAATATATATGATTATGAGTGTGTGTGTGTGTGTGTGTGTGTGTGTGTGTGTGTGTGTGTGTGTGTACTGATCATTACCTATTGGGAATCAGGATGGCAAAATAGAATGGCTACCACTCCTGGTGTCGAAGAGACTTAAGGGGACTCTAATTATTTCTGATTTCTGGAACCCATGCTTTTTGTAATTTCTTTTCCTTGAGGTTGTGGAGGACCTGTGACTTACTCAGAACATAGCAGAGATGATAGGACACCACTCTCATGTTCACATTACATTATTTACAACTCCAGTTTACTGCCTAGCTAACACAGAGACCCTCATCGAGATTAGAGACAGAGACCACTGTGAGATAAGTGATTATATTGGAAAAACTCACATGACAAGGTATCAGAGACAACCTCATCCAGCTGAGAGTAACCCCAGCAAGAAACTTAAGGCCTCAGTTCTGCAAGGAAAAGAATTCCTTCAGTGACCTAAGGGAATTTGACAGACTCCTTCCCCAAGTTAAGGACACTGGGGAGAACAGATTTGAGACATGGTATGAAATAAAAAATTGGTTTCAATCACATTAAATGTTAGCTTCCTATTACATATCCCAGTGAGAGGCCAAGCAGGCAAGTACATATATAAGCCTAGACCTTGAAGGACAGCAGAATCACAATGAAGCTTTGAGAGTTACCTTAAAATGACATTTAAAACCACGAAACTGCATGAACTTTCTACAGAGACCTTAAAGAGAGAAAAGTAACAAGATCCAGGAGGAGCATGAGAATCCAGGTCTCCCTGCCATCCTAACGTAAAACATTCCTATTCAGAAGGGTTTGGAAGGGTATTGTTTTTGTCTGGAAATGCTATCAACATTAATTTTTTTGAGACTAGGTCTCACTATGTTGCCTAGGGTTGTCTCAAACCCGCAGACTCAAATGATGCCTAACCTCAGCCTCCCAGGTAGCTGGGATTACAGGCACCTGCCACCACACCTGGCTCCAACATTAATTTATATGAAATATTTTTTAGCATTCTCCAGCCCTAAAAATAACCAATCAAGATGGAATATTTTACTTTCAGGTAGCAGAGTATTTTACTTTGCACCAATGTTTGTCTTGAACAGAGGAAGACGAGCAATCAAGAGAGAAAAATCAGCTAGGTAGAATAGTGGGAAACCCAGAGATGCCAGTGTCCTGTTAATCTAGAAGGAAGGAATGATGCTCTGTGTTGAGTGATGCAAACAGGTTAAGTAACATCATTTGATTTGGATTTGGTCACATGGAAATCACTTGTGACCTTGATAAAGTCAGTTTCAGTGGAATGGAGGATTGAATTAAGAGTCACATGGAGGAGGTATGAGGAAGGAATAAGACATAAGGGACTGGTGTGTGGGGGGGACTGTAAGTAAATCCAAAAGCTTTTCTGTGAAGAGAGACAGTGAAATGAGCTAATAATTGGAGAAAGACAGTGACAAGGGTGATTTGGGAAACTGTAGGACATCCTTCTAAATTGATGAGAATAATTTAGTAGAGGAGAAGATAATGATAGAAGAGAACAGAGAAAGAGTTGCAGAAACAAGAAATTAAGACTAAAGGTGATGGGATTCAAAACATCAGTGGAAGGGTTGAACTTAAATAGGGTTGGAGGTCTATCCACGGTGACAGTAAGGGTGACAGCATATGGCTACAGGCAGAAGACAGCAGACCTGGGTGTAGAGAATTGAGAATGTTCCTGTCTGATTGTCATGATGGTTAGTGACATTTGATGTTAGGTCTTCAGCTGAGAAAGGAGGTAGAGGTTTGAGGAGACAGAAGAAGCTTAAAATAGGTTTCTTTAAGTAAGAACTGAAAAGACACTTCTCCATAGAAGAAATATAAATGGCCAACAGGCACATGAAGAAATACTGAACGTCATTAGTAATCAGGGAAATGCAAAAAACCACAATGAGACACCTCCTTACACCAGTAAGAATGGCCCACATCAAGAAATTGTGTACAACAGGTGCTGGCATGGATGTGGACAAAAAGGAATACTCTTACACTGCTGGTGGGAGCTCAAACTGGTCCAGCCACTATGGAAAGCAGTGTGGAGGACCTTCAAACTAATGAAAATGGAACTACCATTTGACCCAGCAATCGCTCTTCTGGGAATCTACCCAAAGGAGACCACAATACTTATACAAAGGGACACCTGTACTCAGATGTTTATTGCATCACTATTTATAATTGCAAGGACATGGAAACAACCCAAATTTCCCAAGACAAGTGAATGAATGAAAAAGATGTGGTACATAGACACAATGGAATATTACTCATCAATTAAAAATGACAAATTTGACAAATTTTTGATAACATGGATGTACCTAGAAGAAATCATATTAGCAGAAACAAGTCAGAGAGACCAAATGGTTTTACTAATATGTGGGACATGGGGAAAATAAGCAAATAGCCAGGAGGAAAAGTCCAAATAAGCTAACAACCAAACTAAAGTACACAAATGGGATGGGGGGAAGTAGGGAAATGGGAGGGAGTGGTCAGGGAGGGAAGGCGGTGGGTGATCCCCGGGAAATACAAAGATGTAAAACATAGATATAAATAAATTAATTTCTAAAAAACAGCTTCTTTAAGAGAAGCACACCCACCTCAGAAGAGAAATGTAGGGATGCCAAGCAGTCTGAATTTCCTACTTGAGATTTACAATCAGGATTTTAAAGTGAAACCATTGCAAATAGTGAGACAGGGAACACTGGAGAGAAATAGAATAATAATGTTCAACTCCTCTCTGTAAGTATGCAGAGAGTAGAGTTTGACCAGAAAGGTGAAGTAGAAGAGTGGACGCAGAACTGAGGTTGCTTATAAATAGGCCTGTGCTTTGAAAGACCATTAGAAGGAGTCTGAGTTCAGAGGAGGGTAAGAGAAGGCTAAGGGAGGGTAAAAGAGGTTTAGAGGGTTATTGAATTGGAGGCCTCAATAGGTCAAAGAATCATCAACTATAGAGAGTGGGGTACTAGATTTAGCAAACCAAAAGAATGGGTGGTGACCAGAGGGTGAGATGCCTAAACAGATTTTAGGAAGCAGCGCAATGATTGGTAAAGTTATTTGGATGCATGTTCTTTGACTTTGTCAACCAGCAGAAACCCTGAGGTCTTGAACTCTAGTGATTCACAAAGACCACAGCTTCCAATTATTTTATTATTTATTTGTTTGTTTATTTTTAATTTAAATAATTTATTTATATATATTTCACATCATTGTGATCCCTGGGGGTCACCCAACACCTCCCCTCCCTGGCCACTCCAGCTCTCCTCCCCCAGTTGTGTACTTTAGTTTGGTTGGCCATATATTAGTGAAACCATCTAGTTTCTGTCTTTTTCCTTCTGACTTGTTTCTACCAATATGATTTCTTCTAGGTACATCCATGTTACCAAAAAATCATCAAATTTGTCATTTTTAATTGATGCATAAGACTCCATTGTGTATATATTTGTTTGTTTGTTTATTTATTTAGAGACTAGGTTTAGTTATGTTGCCCCGGGGTAGTCTCAATCCCATGAACTCAAGCGATCCCCAGCCTCAGCCTCCAAGGTAGCTGGGATTACAGGCACCTGCTACCGCGCCCGTCTGCTTTTTCAAGACCAGGTCTCCCTATGTTGCCGGAATAGTCTTGAACCTGTGAACTAAAGCGATCCCTGGCTTCTTGTCTCCCAGTGCTTGGATTACAGGCACCCACCACCATGCCCAGATCACATTCCGGTTATTTAAGTTCACTCTTTCTCTTATTCCCCAACTAGTAAAATCATATTATTCATGTTTCTAACTCATTTAAATGTGGTTCTCAAGGTTGGGAGTGTATAATGAAAAAAGGAAAGAGAATAATTTAACACAGGTGCTCCACTGCCTTTCCTTTCAGCAAGTAAGAACTTAGAAGTGGGCAGTTTTTTGACTTGTCCTCAGTGTCCCCATTCCTCTTCTTGTGAGAGCATCTTGCTACTTTCACTGCGACTCTTGTATTGGAGCATGCTCCTTTTTGTCAGCATGGCCTATTGAACATGCCAACCACATGCAGCTCAGCCAGATGCAGAGTTCTAGGCTAATGCTAGCGATGTAGTCCCAACTGAAATGGATGTTGGTGATGTCAGGATGTCAGTGCAAACTATATTTTAAGGATAATCTAAGGCATTTCCAAAGTAAATTTGAACTCTTTAACTATATATGCCTAGACTGATCTTAGAATCCAGGCTATCCTGTGATGGGACTCAACTTTATTCCCATCTTGGTTACAGTCTGACCCTGGGCCTCTCATTCACTCCATTTTCTCCCAACAAAACCATTTTCTTCACATCATCAGAATTCCATGCAAGTCTAAATTGAATCAGTCTATTAAATCAGTGTCCAGAATCCTCCCCTTTATCCATTCCATTTCTCTAGACCTCCCTGCCCTTTGTCCTGTAGCTGTAGCTAAGCAATAGAACCCAAGCCTCAGTGAGTCAAATATTTGATTGTAAACTTAGTGTTGCATGAAAAATTTACACCAAAGTGATTTCCAATCTTAGGCACCAATTTTACCCTCATACCTGCCCATTCATGAATCCCTCTCTGTATCAGAAGTTATGGCCTACCTCACTGCCCTCCAGCGGTGAGTCTATCTTCTTTGGTCTTTCCTCAAATCCCTTCCCCCATTTTTCCTCTTTTGGCTAAGGACTTGTGATTCCACTTGGAAAATTAGATTAAAGAGGGTTCAGTTTCAGTTTGAGCAAGTGCTAAAGGAAAAACGCCATGAGTGAAGAAGAGATTGAAGATATAAGGAAGTGAGAAACTGGCCAGTGAACAAGTTCCTGAGAGAATGAGAATTTCAGGGCTGATGGAGGGAAATAATTTTTGCTAAGGCAACAGGTCCAGCAGTTTAAGAGGGGTGGTGGGTGGTTGGTTAAGAATTTGAAAGAGTTCTTGCCTCATCACTTAATTTTCCAAGAGTCTGCTTAAGTGTTTAGGTGCCTTGGCAAAGCCAAAATGGTCAGTATCTTGAATGTCCCAAGATAGTTTGTTTTGTTTTGTTTTAAATTTTTAATTTACTTTCACTATCATAGAACTTCAGTCATCTTTGTATGGTTTTTGTTCCCTTGGGGATTCCCCTCCACAACCTCCCCCCACTCCAGTCACTTCATCTCCTCTCGTCACTGTTCGCTGGTCCATGGTTAGCCCTTTAGTCTCTTTTTCCTTTTCTGATGTGATGTCCTTCTCCTGGCTGTGGACCTGTGTTCTTGGGGTGCAGTGGACCATGTTGCTCCATTCTTAACTTGCATTGGGCAGCCAGTCTGGGCTCATTTGGAACCCGTCAGTGGCTGTTCCTTCTTGCAGGGTGTCTGGTCCTTTCTGTTCTCAATCTTTAATACTTGTTGATGTTGTTTGTTCTCTTTTTCCGTCTCACAGTTCTGGCCTTGACCTTTGAGAGCCTGATTCCACTCCTTCCTTGGTTGGGAAGTTCCTTTGAGGAGACGGATGTCAGCTGACGGTTAGTCTGGTTGGTCTCCACAATTATGGTTTGCTGCTCAGCTGTCAGGCAGCTGCCATGTCATGGCCTTGCTCCCAAAATCCAGTGGGGATACGCTTCACTTTTGTTGGAGGCCACTGAGCCAGAATTTTAGCTCCTAGGTTCCGGGGACGGTGTGGTGTGGGAGCAGTCTTGCTATGTTATCTTTCTCACAGCTCTGTCTTCTGTGGTTCTGCCCAAGTTTTTTGGGGTCCAACCCAGGGAAATCGTGTGTCAAAGACTTTTAATCATATCTTGCACTCCATCTGTTTCTTCTGTTGGGTTATTTGTGGTTTTCTTGTTTCTGACAAGGACTGACAGGAGTAGGAGCAAACCAGTTGGGGCTAATTTCCCCCCCAGACTGCCTGCACTGGGGCTGGGCTCCCCCCACCTCCCACATGGTCCGGTAAGCCCATGCAGACTGCCTAACTCCCATGCTCCCCATACCTTGAGGTGTCAGCTGGACCCACCACAATCCCAGACCCAAAGATCCAGCAGGCCTGAGGGCTCCCCTAATACTTTGTATGATAGTCTGACACATTCACTAAAACCAACATCTCAGCAATCATGGGTCCAGGCATCCACCAGGCCTGCTAAATGCTTCCTCTGAACCAGCCTGGGGAAGTGAAGACAGGGTTCAAGGTAGAGTTTCCAGAATCTCATTCTGTTTCAAGACCTGGACACACTTACTGAAAAGGAGCCCTTTGATATGGAGTGTGGACTTTCTGTCAAAGACAATCAGAGACTCCTGAGATTGCTAGATTCTCCAGAGGATTCACTTCAACTGAGTGGGATTTCCTTAGAAAGGAATCCATCGGTGTTGAATATTTGAGTTTAGTTTGTGGATGGTACAGACTTAATATATGAGAGTCTCTCCTGGACAGTTTTATAGATCCACCCTCTTCCATGGTCCTTTCCTGCTTTTAATCTTGGCTTGGCCATTATTATTAACCAGGTCATCTTGGCTAAGTTGTTTATCTACTTGAACTTCAAGTTTCTTCATCTATAAAATCCACATACCCTGGTTTATGTCTGGAGATTTTGTAGCTGTGTCTCTTGTAAACAGAAAGAAAAAAAAAAACCCAACCAAACCCTGAGAAAATATAGAGAAACAATGATTTTAAATCCAAATTCCAGCAGGAAACTGGGAAGGGAATATTAGTTTGCAAGAGATCAGATGGGAGGAACAAGATTACACAACAGGAAAGCTGGAAACTGATGTCATTTCTGATTTTTAACTTAATGTTTTACATAGCAGATTGATTTTCCCATTCTTTCTGATTCAGATATCATGGGGAGAATAAAAGATTACTTTGATAGAATTAGGGAATATATAAAAGAGTACTTAATGAAATGCCATTAAATTAAATAAAAGGAAAGCTCTGAATGGATTTTCTCTTTTTAAAAAACATTTTTAAACATAGTAAATTTTACTTGTTATAGAAAAAGACTTCAGAAAGACAAAAAATAAAAAAGCAAAAATACCCTGTAGTCACACCACAGAAAGGCAATCATTATCAGTAGATAATAAGTGAATCTTTAAGTTAATTTATTTAAACACACACATGTACATATACAAACACCAGAAACACATGATGACACACACATGCTTTTGAACAAAAGGACTTGTGCTAAATATACTAAATATAATCTGCTTTTGTCATTTGGCAAAAATGTCCATAGACATTTTATTTTTTCAAATTTATTTTTTATTTTGTAATTTTCATACAATATTGGTCACGTTTGTATGGTTGTATTGTACACCTTATTCCCCACTGAGCCCCCTTTTCACCTTTCCCTGCTCTGGTCACTCCAACTCTCACTGCAAGCTGTTGGTCCATGCTTGGCCCATTGGTCTTTTCCTTTTCTGGAATTATGTCCTATTTACCTAGGTGCAGACTTGCATTCCTGAACAGCAACAGATGAGGCTGCTCAGATCTCCAGGAGTAGCTGAGGCAGATAGTCAAGCTGAGCATCAGGAACTTGTTGTAGGGCACATAGATGTTATTTTAAATGGAACAAAGTTGGTGGTGCGTGTCTTTAATCACAGCCTATGAAGCAAGGCCGAGACTAAGATTCCCTTGAGTCCTCGGGTTCGAGACCCGCTCAGGGCAACGTAGTGAGACCTAATCTCAAAAAATACCTGGGCACGGTGGCACATGCCTGTAATCTCAGCTACCTGGGAAGCTGAAGCTGGGGATCACTTGAGTCCATGGCACCCTGGGCAACGTGAGCCTG
Organism: Uropsilus gracilis; assembly: GCA_004024945.1. Lineage (NCBI taxonomy): Eukaryota > Metazoa > Chordata > Mammalia > Eulipotyphla > Talpidae > Uropsilus > Uropsilus gracilis. The sequence goes on along the minus strand of PVHY01019966.1, from coordinate 713 downwards.
AGGTTCCCTGGGCAAAATAGCAAGAAAGGAACAAAGCATTTCATCTTGTATATACATATTTTCCATCAATAAAATTGCAATTGAGATATAACATACATTCCCCAAAGCAGAAATTATAAGCGTTAGCTTGATAAATCATCAAAAATTAAATATACCCAAGAAACACTTCCCAGCTCAAGACACAGAATAATACCAGCATCCCAGAAGTCCCGCATTTCCCTCCCAGTTTTTCCTTCCTCCCCAATCTTACTCACTAATTTCTAGTACCTTAGATTACTCTTGCCTGTTTTGTTTACTTTGTACATGGAATTCAAGAATATTATTTTGTATGTGGCTTCTTTTGTTGACCATTGTAATGATGAGGCTGATTTATGTCATAGCATTGGTTTATTCATATTCATTGTTATCTACTTATCTGTACATGAGTATACCATAACTTATTGACTGTTTTTATTGTTGATGGACATTTGCTTCCATTCTTGACTATTAAGAAAAAATTATTAGACCGGGCACAGTGGCTCGTGCTTGTAAGCTTCAGCCTATGAAGCGGCCGGGGCTAGTTCGAGTCCCACCTGGGGCCCGTAGCGAGACCTAGTTCCAAAAAAACAGCTGGGCATGGTGGCGCGCGCCTGTAATCCCAGCTACCTGGGAAGCTGAGGCTGGGGATTGCTTGAGTCCGTGGTACCCCGGGCAAAGAGACCCTGCGGTTCCAC